>JAMPIV010016762.1:0-121767 GCA_024509875.1 Oreohelix idahoensis
ACTTCACTCATCACTAACACACAAACAGAAACTTCACTCATCACTGACACATATGCTTCACTCATTACTAACACACAAACAGAAACTTCACTCATCACTAACACACAAACAGAAACTTCACTCATCACTAACACACAAACAGAACTCTAACAACAATTAATGACACAACAATAATTGTGATCAACATAAAAAAACCAGCCGAAATGATGGGAGAAAAGAATTCTTTATTTTGTTCAATAAGCTCATATTCAACATAACAAGAACTAATTAAAAAATTGTACACATGCAAGGACATTTAATTAGAAAAATATAAATTTTAGAGTTTATTCTACATAACATGAACTGCAATGAAAAATGTTATTCAATTATAAATTCTCGTTATAAAAATATAAATTACAGAACACATTCAACATAACAAGACATACAATGAAAAAATGTCATTTAATTATAAATTCTCATTATAAAAATATAAATTACAGAACACATTCAACATAACAAGACATACAATGAAAAAATGTTATTTAATTATAAATTCTCATATAAATATAAATTACAGAATATATTCAATAAAACAAAACCTGCTATGGAAAAATGTAAAAGCTCTTTTTAAAATGATGTGAAATCTTGTTTTGTTATTTGTTCTTTGTAGAATCAGACATAATGTAAGAGAAATAACATTGTGACTTTTGAATAAGAGAAATAACAACATAGGAAATAACGCAATGATAATAATTATGGTTCCTAGAATAGAACCAATGAGTAAAATGACATCACAAGAGGAATAATGTAATGGAAGAAATAAGATAAGATAAATAATACAATAAAGAAATGTCATAAGAAGAAATGACAAGATAACATTCTGGAACTATGTCTTGCATTAAATATAGAGAGTAATGTGAACACTGGCAAAATAAGAACTAACAAACTGACGCTGTGCGACCTACATGAGCAGGTAATGCATGAGGAAGGCCAGGTAAAATATAGACTGAAGGACTAGCGAATACCTTTAGCAGGAAGAATTATAAAAGTACCAAATCTTAATTATTTATATGTATTTCTGTCACCTGTTGCTAAAAAATAGTTTTTAAAACATTGCTCTTATACTTATAAGACTCTGTTGCTTTAAAATTTTTTTTAAGGAGGGATGTTAAGATGTTCATTGCATCACTGGTCTAATAATTTTGCTAGGCCCCTTAAGTCAACCATTATTCAATTTTTTTCTCACCCCTCCATAAAGTCTTAATATTAGACAAACATAAAGGTATGTTTTCAGGCACTCGTAAGAAATAAAGAAGTAGAACACTTGGACAACAGAAAAACAACAGACGTGAGTGGCTTACCCAGGGTTCGAACCCCGTACCTTCCGTACGACAACTCCGCCTAGCTATCAAGCGAATCACACTGACCCCACGGCCAGCTAGGCATCCCCAAAAAAGGATGCTTTACTGACTATTTATCAGTATGAAACACAAGATAACACCGGAAGTATACAGTGGGCGTTTCCCTTCCTTATGTGTTATTTATGTCCATAAAGTCTTGCTGGGTCTGCAGAATTCTGACTCCCTTCTCTTCAGCGAAGGTCTGGTTTTAGCCAGATTCAATTTTTTAAGCAACATTTTATTTCTCTACAATTCTTTCCATATGGGAGTGTCATGAACAGTTAGTAAATAGACAGGGAAAAGCACTAGAGGCCACAGAGATGTAGTTTTACAGAAGAATGTTAAAAACACCATAGACAGCCAAAAAGAGTAATGAGGATGTCCTGAGGGAGGCCAATGCACAAAGGAAACTTATTTCACAAGTTAGAAAGAAGCAATCCTCTTTTTTTTTGTTATCGAAATACCACAGAGGCCATTGTATCTAGGGGCCCGCCATACTTTTGCGGCCTGCTGAAGACCCGAGAACATACCTGACTTGCTGGTGTCAGAAGGGAGTTTGGTTAAACTCAAGTAATCAAGACCCGTTCCCAATACGGGGTATTTTGCTGTAGCTGACAAAAGGGGAATTGCACGAGGTCAGCTTTATTTATATATATGCACAGCTTATCGATGAACTTTTGTGTATACTATGTCCTGAGTTGTCAAATGACTATTTATATTGATGTCGGCGTACCTGTCGTTGTAGTGTATTAAAGTCTATCAAACGTCAGAGGTGTTCCCACTCTCTATGAATTACTACGTGTATTTCTACCAAAGTGTGATGTCAGTTAGATGCCTGTCTTCCACGAACCATCATACACCCATTCGCACTCATTGATGTCTACACACACTTTATGACTGCAACACCTCAACACTTTCAAGTCAACTGAACGAATGCCAGCATCGTTGCGGCCAACCAGGGCCTATTACATTTAACTACTATATTTACGGTGGCCAAACTGAGCCTGTCACATTCATGCCACGGACACCTACTACGCTTCAACGAACACTGATCATTTCTGACTGTTACATGTAAAACAGCCCTTTACATTTATAATGTCCAGAATGGGCTTTTACAGTAAGTTTTCCCAATGCACGGTCTTAACTCCTTTAAGGACATGGTGGTTTTCCCATGTTTGACTCAAGGAATTTTTTTGGTCACTTTAAATTTTCAAATAGTGCCGAAGCTCAAGTGTATGTTCTTGACACATGTTTATTTAAATTATGGTAATGTTATACACAGTTGAAAAGGAGGCTGAATAAGGATTAATGAAATATAAACATGAAACTATAACCTAAATCTACCAGCCTCGAATACTGTCCCCTTGTCTTTTAAGAGTTAAGGAATTTTTGTTTTTAAATTAAGGCAATGAAATCAGAGCTATTCCGAAACGTGTACAGGCATACCTCACTTTATTCCGGTTTTTTTCTTCAAATTATTCATATTTATTTATTAGAATGTGCATTCTTCTTCCGATAGATTTTGACTCTCCACCATCAAAAAGATTGATTAGCTGAAGGCTCAGATGATGAAGATTAGCATTTTTTTTTTTTTTAGCAATGAAGTATTTTTAATTTTACAATACACAGTTTTTTAAGACCTAGTGCTATTGTGCACTTAACAGACATAGTGTAAACATGATTTTAGGTTTTTATATGCAATGGGAAGCCAAAAAAATTGGTGTGACCTGCTTTATTGCGGTAGTCTGGAACCGAACCTGCAATATCTCCGATGTATACCTATACAATGAAATAAGAAAAAATTAGCATATATACAAAAACATTGGCTCAACCAGTTAGAGACATGTACTCTAGTTATCTTCTCATTTGGCACGTAATAAATATAAATATTATTTATGTATGGACATACTCAAATATTTACTCTCTCTATATCTTCCTCCATCCTTCACATACTCAATCAATTAGTCAGACAGTCAGCTGTATGACCCCCCACTCACTCATTCATTCTCTCTCATTAGCACACAAACACCTTCATATATATATTAATGTACACTCACTCTCACTCGTGCATACATATTTTCACACACATATGCACTTCATACACATTAAACGAAATATGCAACTCTAGAATCTTCTTACTAAACATAGTCGCAACAACAGTAGACAAAGCACAACTGAACGTCAAAAGAGAATCCTTGCATGATTCATTATTGATCCATATAGCCACTAAAGCAAACAGGAAGAGGTATAACATACCAAAAGTGTTCCCATACCAGATCTGCTTCGTGGACATCCAAATTATGTCTTAACAAAGGGACATAAGCAAATGAGGTGGAGATAAATGGAAAAACTATCACAACAGTTACATTTCTGTTTCATAGGTCATGACAAACTCAGATTTAGTTTAGTGTTGTTTATGTAATATTAAAGCTAATAAACACTTTGTGAAAGCAAATTTTATTTTAAATTTTAGCAGCCCGGGCAGATCTGATATTGGGACACTTTTGGGGGTTACACAGACGGTTCTTTAAAATGTCCTATAAGACATTTTTCTCAGGTGCATGTGAAACGCCTGCATTCATAACATCTTATGGGTATCATTAAATGTTAAACATTAAAAAAAAAGCTTTCAATATTTTGTGATCCAACAAGACAAAATAAAAGGGCACACTATTGCAATAAGACCTCAGTGTCGTATATTCAAGTCTGTTGGCAGAAGCAGAAAATATATAAAGTCCGATGACATCAGTAGAAAACATATTCAAGTCAGATGACTTCAGTAGAAAACATATTCAAGTCAACTGACTTCAGTAGAAAACATATCCAAGTCAGCTGACTTCAGTAGAAAACATATTAAAGTCAGCTGACTTCAGTAGAAAATAGATTCAAAGTCTGTTGGTTTCAGTAGATTGCTGTAGTTGTTGTTTAACAATGGCTGAAGAGCTTCTCGCTCTTTTGCAGCCAAAACCCAAGTTTAAGACTCCTTGGTATTATCTATACTGTAGATCTAGCATTTTCCCATTTCTTTTCTGCAATTCTTAAATGTATTGTTGAAGTCAAGAGCTCCAGTTTTTCCAGCTTGACTTGCATTTAAAGGATCAACACATCTGGTCCCAAGGTAAGAGTAAGAAGTGTGTGGCATAATGTGTATTCCCTGCCATCCAAGGGGGCTCTCCAAATATGCAGAGCTAAAATACTTTGCTCTGGTTCTGGGCTCTCCCAAGGAATTGTCACATCCTATAGAACCATTTCTCAGCTCTCCCTGCCAATCATGGGTCCATAGTGAGATCCTCCTGCATGCAACCAACCAGGTAAAAGCCAGAGTTTCGTCTGGGATTCAAGCAATTCGTCCAAGCTTAGTGTGCAGTGCTGGGTTCTCAACATGTTTCACCACAGGGGGAATTACTGAAAGATAGAGGTTCACTTCCACATTGGTATACTATAGCATTGTGCATAGCTGGTGGTCATATAAGGCAGACTCCAGATATACCCCCATGGATTGGCTTCAGTAGAAAACATATTCAAACCTGCCGACTTCAGTAGAAAACATATTCAAGTCTGTAGATATCAGCAGGTTTTCTATTCAAGTTTGAGGTGGGGGAGAGTTGTTTTGGCAGAAGCTTTATTTTCCACAATGAGGTTTTAATAAATCAAAAAATTTCTCTTCCTCCAAATCTTTATTTTACATTTTCTGACATGTTAACCCCCTCAGACTGTTTTCTGACATCTATTGTCATAATTTTCCTACTTGTCACAGCCACATGAAAACGATCCTCCAGGGAACAGTCGAAGGTAAACGGAGAAGAGGAAGGCAAAGAAAATCCTGGGCTGATAACATCAAAGAATGGGCAGGGCACGGTTTTTCCACACATGTACGCATTGATGAGGACAGAGAGCAGTGGAGGACCCTGTCTGCTGATGCTTCCACCATGGCACCCCTATGACCCATGACAGGTTACGAGTTGAGATGAGATGACAGCCACATGGTAACACACCAATTTTTAAGCCACTATGAATTGATAAGTAGCACAAAGGGTAAAGGTAAAGATGTCTCCCACAGCAGCTACTGCCATAGGGGAGTAAAGTGTTAGAGACTTCACCATACTAGGTCCAGCATCAAGAGGTGGGGTGACCAGTTCCTTTCCTCACTGCCTTTTCATTCCCTACCTCAAAGTCAGGTACCCATTTACAGCTGGGTACACTGGAGCGTGTCGGTACCGTGATTTGAACTGGGCACCATTGCCATGAGAGACCAGCGCTCTAACCACTCTGTCAATCAGACATTCGCACAAAGGGTAGTACAGGTCTATCATTTTATCCGAACACACGAAAAGCAAAATATTCTGAAAATTGAAAGTTTCTTTGGGCAACTTTTCTATCACAATCTAGGCAATTTCAGACTATTGTGAGAGACTTTTGGCTATTGATCGAACACAGTTTGGGTGACGTGGTCTATTTTGGGGAATTTTGGCTACTTTCTTTAAAGCGCTTTTGGCAAATTCAGAAAGCTGAAAAATCCAGTTTCCAAAACAAAGCTGTTCCTCAGGATTTGAGATAAAAGGTTACAGACCTGTATTTCTGCATAGTGTGCTCAATAGAAATGATACTAACGCCACAGTGGCAAACTGACTCTGACCAAGGAAAAGGGTTTGAGGTTTATAAAATAAATTACACACAAACATCTTCTTCTTCTTTAATCCTTAGCCACCGACTATCAAAGTAGTCAGTAGCCATCAAGCATGGTGGCATCTTGGAGGACAGCAACAAACTGCTTCCACTTTGTTCGGTCGGCAGCCATCCTTCGTGCAGTGCCCCAGCTCTGGTTCATTCTTTGCGTCTCGGCCTCCACAGTTCTCCGCAAAGTTGTGTTTTGGTCGGCCCCTCTTAGCTTTCCTTCAGGGGTCCATAGCACAGCTGTTCTTGTGATGGCATCGGGGTCTTTTCTGAGGACATGACCAACCCAACTCCAGCGTCTGCCAGCTATGATGGAAAGCATGTCCTCTTAGTTGCTTTGAGTAAGCAGTTCTTGGTTAGTGATGGTATTCGGCCAAAAGATTCAGAGAATTTTCCTTAGGCAGATTGTGTGGAAAGAGGACAAGTTCGACATTTCCTTCTCTGTTACTCTCCAGCATTCCGCACCATAGAGAAGCACAGAAAGGACACAGCTCTCATACAATCTTAATTTGGTGATAATGCTGTATTGAGAGGACTTCCAGATGTTGTTTAGACTAGCAAAGGCTATTCTCGCTTTTTCATTCTGTTGTTGATGTCTTTGCTTGTTCCGCTGTCTGGTGTTACACACACATGCAAACACACATGCATGCACGCACACACACACGCATATGACTGATGATGAATGCTTATTTAAAAGGTATTCTTTCTATATTTAGTAATCTGTCCTTAAAGTCCCAGGTGCAAATTCGGGAAAATACAGAACATTCTAAATCAAATTAAGTTTTTCCTTGTATAACTTCAACACATTTTTTCATGTAAGGTTTTTTTTTTCATCTTCATAATGTTTTGATTCTTCTTCTTCGTTCACCCTCAGATGTCAACTTGAATAAGTTCAAAGAAAGCGGTGGTCAGCCTGAGGCTGTTGATATCTCCGTAGATCTTCTCCAGGAATGGTACTGGTGATGGCCATATGCGTCTTCTCTGCTCCTCATATGTTGGGCACCTCTGAAGCAGGTGTTCGGCAGTCATTTTACCAGTGCCACAGTCACACTCATCCGTAGTTCCTATCTTTAATTTGTTGAACAGATGGTATCTCAATCTGTTATGACCAGTGCGAAGTCTGAAGATTACCACTTGTTCACTTCTGCTGAGCTGGTAATACGGATCATTTTTTGTGTGGCCTGGATGCTCTTCTTCCTACTTGTGCCTGTATCTGCGCTTGATAAAACTCTTGGACTCCTCATAGGTTATATTTGTGTCCAGCTGAGGAAGTTTTCCCCCTTCCTTTGCCAATCTGTCAGCCTCTTCATTTCCAGGGATGTTGCAGTGAGAAGGGATCCACTGTATCACAACTCTTTTGTATTGCTGACATAGTCTGTGAAGTGTTACTCTTAGGTCATCCAGTTCAGCATTTTTTTGACTTTTCAGTGTTGTAATCACTGACAGCGCATCTGAGAAGATAACTACTGGTCTCTCTGAGCTTTTTTCTGTCATTAGAATTTCTGATGCAGTTTTTATGGCCTCTGCCTCTGCTCTGAAGTTAGTTGAAAATTTCCCTGTTGCGACTGCTATCTTTTTTTGTGTGTGCCATTGCTTAAGCTCAGGAAGACTCCTCCACCCCCATCTTCTGTTGCATTAGTTGCTGATCCATCTGTGTACGCATGGATCCAGGTGTTGCTTGGGTAATGTTTCTCTATATATTTTGTGGTTAGGACTCTCCTTTCTGTTTCAGTTTGACTGTTCTTTCTCTCAATACCAGGAACATTTTCTATCATTTCAGGGAAGCACTGTTGTTTCCAAATTGGTAGCTTGTGTGCAGTACATAATGGCGTAGCTGTTGATATTGCATTCAAGCGGCGATCAAAGGTAATGCCTAGGTAGTTTGGGTTTTCATCCAGATGTAGATTTTTCCCATTTAGCACCAATTTGGAGATCTGTGGTTTGTTAGAGAGAGAAAACACTGTGAATGATGTTTTCTCCTCATTTATCTTTACTAGCCATGCCTTGGCCCACTCCTCCAGTGATATAATGTTTTGATTGATCCAGGGTACAGGTTTTCATCTCATGAGGTTGATAGATATGGCACAAGATGAAGCAGAAGAAAATGAGGTAGAAAGAAAGAAAGGGAGATGATGCTGATGATAAAAAAGAAAGAAAGATAGAAAAGAAAGAAAGGCAGAATAAATAGAAAGGCAGACTGAGAGAAAGAAATAAATTTAAAAAATTAAAAAAGCAAAAATTAAGAAAGAAACAATAAAACAGGTAGAAATGATCAGATTACCTCATGCTCTGTTTAGAGTTTCCTATCACCGTTTAAAAATAAATACAATAAGGTTATGAATGTCCTTGACTCACACACAAAATGTTGATTATGATACCACTGCCATCTTAGTTATGTAAAAACTGTAAAAACTCACCACTGGCTTTCCTGTCAGAGAATAGATAACCCTGATGTTCAGAACAGTTCTGAAGTAGTTGCCTATTTTAAGTGTCCAAGCTCCGTTAGTCATCTGAGATTGTTTAAAATATAAAATAAAAAAAAGGAAACAATAATGTCAATGCAGTTTCCATCAACAGTGATGGAAAGTGAAAATATAAGCATTAGCCTTAAATAGCAAAAAGACAGAAGTTATGGTCGTCTCAAAGAAAACAACTTCCCCAGAATTCACTATCAAAGTAAATGGAACAGTTTTACAACAAGTCAATAAATTCAAATACCTGGCCACATTAATAACAACGGATGGAAGATGCATCTCAGAAGTAAAGAGCAGAATATCCCAGGCAAAAGCAGCATTCCATAAAATGAATAGTATTTTATGCAACATTTCTTTGTCAATGGAAGAAAGAAAGAGAGTTCTTCAGTGTTATATAGAACCAACCCTGACATATGGGAGTGAGTCATGGACAATTAGTAAACAAGAAGGAAAAGCACTAGAAGCCACAGAGATGTGGTTGTACATGAAGAATGTTAACAAATACCATGGCCAGCCAAACATGAGTCATGAGGATGTTCTAAATGAGGCAAATATGCTGAGGAAGCTTATTCCTCAAGTTAGAAGGAAGTAATTCACACTGGGCATGTTATGAGAAGAAGGAAGCTGGAGTATCACATAACAACAGGAAAGATAGAAGGAAGCTGGAGTATCACGTAACAACAGGAAAGATAGAAGGAAGCTGGAGTATCACATAACAACAGGAAAGATAGAAGGAAGCTGGAGTATCACGTAACAACAGGAAAGATAGAAGGAAGCTGGAGTATCACGTAACAACAGGAAAGATAGAAGGAAGCTGGAGTATCACGTAACAACAGGAAAGATAGAAGGAAGCTGGAGTATCACGTAACAACAGGAAAGATAGAAGGAAGCTGGAGTATCACGTAACAACAGGAAAGATAGAAGGAAGCTGGAGTATCACGTAACAACAGGAAAGATAGAAGGAAGCTGGAGTATCACGTAACAACAAGAAAGATAGAAGGAAGCTGGAGTATCATGTAACAACAGGATAGATAGAAGGAAGCTGGAGTATCACGTAACAACAAGAAAGATAGAAGGAAGCTGGAGTATCACGTAACAACAGGATAGATAGAAGGAAGCTGGAGTATCACGTAACAACAGGATAGATAGAAGGAAGCTGGAGTATCACATAACAACAAGAAAGATAGAAGGAAGCTGGAGTATCACGTAACAACAGGAAAGATAGAAGGAAGCTGGAGTATCACGTAACAACAGGATAGATAGAAGGAAGCTGGAGTATCACGTAATAACAAGAAAGATAGAAGGAAGCTGGAGTATCACGTAACAACAGGAAAAGATAGAAAGGAGGAAGCTGGAGTATCACGTAACAACAGGATAGATAGAAGGAAGCTGGAGTATCACATAACAACAGGAAAGATAGAAGGAAGCTGGAGTATCACGTAACAACAGGATAGATAGAAGGAAGCTGGAGTATCACATAACAACAGGAAAGATAGAAGGAAGCTGGAGTATCACGTAACAACAGGAAAGATAGAAGGAAGCTGGAGTATCACGTAACAACAAGAAAGATAGAAGGAAGCTGGAGTATCACGTAACAACAGGATAGATAGAAGGAAGCTGGAGTATCACATAACAACAGGAAAGATAGAAGGAAGCTGGAGTATCACGTAACAACAAGAAAGATAGAAGGAAGCTGGAGTATCACGTAACAACAGGATAGATAGAAGGAAGCTGGAGTATCACGTAACAACAAGAAAGATAGAAGAAAGCTGGAGTATCACGTAACAACAGGATAGATAGAAGGAAGCTGGAGTATCACATAACAACAGGAAAGATAGAAGGAAGCTGGAGTATCACGTAACAACAGGAAAGATAGAAGGAAGCTGGAGTATCACATAACAACAAGAAAGATAGAAGGAAGCTGGAGTATCACATAACAACAAGAAAGATAGAAGGAAGCTGGAGTATCATGTAACAACAGGATAGATAGAAGGAAGCTGCAGTATCACATAACAACAGGATAGATAGAAGGAAGCTGGAGTATCACATAACAACAGGAAAGATAGAAGGAAGCTGGAGTATCACGTAACAACAGGAAAGATAGAAGGAAGCTGGAGTATCACATAACAACAGGAAAGATAGAAGGAAGCTGGAGTATCACGTAACAACAGGATAGATAGAAGGAAGCTGGAGTATTACATAACAACAGGAAAGATAGAAGGAAGCTGGAGTATTACATAACAACAGGAAAGATAGAAGGAAGCTGGAGTATTACATAACAACAGGAAAGATAGAAGGAAGCTGGGGTATCATGTAACAACAAGAAAGATAGAAGGAAGCTGGAGTATTACATAACAACAGGAAAGATAGAAGGAAGCTGGAGTATCATGTAACAACAAGAAAGATAGAAGGAAGCTGGAGTATTACATAACAACAGGAAAGATAGAAGGAAGCTGGAGTATTACATAACAACAGGAAAGATAGAAGGAAGCTGGAGTATCATGTAACAACAAGAAAGATAGAAGGAAGCTGGAGTATTACATAACAACAGGAAAGATAGAAGGAAGCTGGAGTATCATGTAACAACAAGAAAGATAGAAGGAAGCTGGAGTATCACGTAACAACAGGAAAGATAGAAGGAAGCTGGAGTATTATATAACAACAGGAAAGATAGAAGGAAGCTGGAGTATCATGTAACAACAAGAAAGATAGAAGAAAGCTGGAGTATTACATAACAACAGGAAAGATAGAAGGAAGCTGGAGTATCATGTAACAACAAGAAAGATAGAAGGAAGCTGGAGTATCACATAACAACAGGAGAGATAGAAGGAAGCTGGAGTATCACATAACAACAAGAAAGATAGAAGGAAAAAGAGATAGAGGATGAAAAAGAAAGAAAATACAGTATAACATCGTATCATGGAAAGAAGAGAACAACAGAGTTGATCTGTAGTACTGTAAACAGGAACTTGTGGAGAGACATGAGAACGTAAGCAACCAGGTATGGTACTTGATGATGATGTGGTTTCTTTAAAATGACCAAAAACATAGCTAAAAGAAAGAGATGATGTGCAAGAAGATAACGGAAATCACCCCCCAAAAAAAATGTTAAAAGTTTTTTTTTTCATCACTCCCAATGCTAATTATTAGTGGGGCAACCGATTGCTATCCTCACTGCCTTTGCCTTCCTTAACTCAAAAGCAGAGTCAGGTACACATTTACAGCTGGGTAAGCCGAAGTGTGAAGCTATAATGTTTCAAACCTGGTAACTCTGCCTTGAGAAATAAGTGCTCTAACCACGCTGCCATTCAGAGGGAGATTAAAAAAAAAACACAAGGAGAAGAGAACTGGAGGCAGACAAAAAAAGAAAAGATATGGATAAAACTTGAATGGATGGCACAGAATAGGAGCTCTTGGTATGGGCTGACTGAAGGTTTATGCTTCCTAGGGAAGCAGAAGGATTATTCTGATGTCAATCTCTGGGATCATCACATGAAATTAATAATGGTGACAGCATTCAAGTAAGACAAAAGAACTACTACTACAACAAAAGGTTCACCTGCTGATGAAGTCCTCCAATTTCAGTATCATCCTGTTCAGATATGGGACATCTCCACAATAAACTTGAGCGGCACAAACTGATGTAGCTTAATTTTTGAGTTCTGTTGAACATAGATTAGGAAACTATAAATGATAGCCAATTTGAACAGTGGAATTTCTTTAAGGGAAGTTTTACAACCAAAATGAAGGTTTTGATTAAAAATATAAATTAATAGATATCAATCAATCTTCTTTCTTCTTCTGCGTTCGTCCTAAAAAGGATGTTTGTTACGTTGTGTCGCCGTTTACAGCAAAGCTGCGATATCTGCGCCTTTCAGCCCTACACATCCGTTTTCGGCATGGCATTTTTGAGACAGGGTTTGCCTTCCCTCTTCGATCCCTACTCTCTCAGCCAGACTGCAGTGATGCAGCCTGTTTCCAGGACCACCACTTGGAGGTGGAGTAGGGTCTTGGTCAGCTCTGGTTCCCTGACCCTGACGCAAGCAGTCAAGCTATGGGTCGCTAACTGCATTCCACACTGTTGACACGTCTGAGGTCTCAATCAATCAATCAATCAATCAAAACCCTTTAGCTCCCCAAGGAGCATAGGCCTTCAACAAACACATGCCAAGTCTTCCTGTCCTGTGCCATCCGCTCAAGTTCTTTCCATGTTTTCCTCATCATTTTCACCTCTGTTTCCAGTTCTCTTCTCCATGTGGTTTTTGGTCTACCTCTGCCTCTCTTTCCCTGTGGATTCCAGAACAAGGACTGCCTTGTAATGCTATCAACAGGTTTCCTCAATGTGTGTCCCATCCTTTGCCAGCGTCTTCTTCTCATCTCTTGTTTCGCTGGCACTCGTCTGGTTCTTGTCATCAGTTCCACATTGGTGACCTTGTCATACCATTTCAATCTTTCTATTCTATGCAAGCACCTGTTTATGAAAGTCTGTAGCTTTTTTGGTTGTTGTTTTTGTTGTTCTCTATGTTTAAGAGCCATACACTAGGACTGACTTGACATCTGAGTTGAAGATTCTTTTTTTGTGTTGGACTTGATTTCGCTTTATCTGGATTATGTAGTGCCCTATGATGTTGTTGTTTAACTAGGACCGCTGAGCTTCTTGCTCTTTTGCAGCCAATACCAAGTTAAAGACTCCTTGATATTATCTACAGTGTAGATCTAGGCTTTTCCTATTTGGCAAATGGTAGCAGAGAATAAAGAAGTGTAACAACTGAACTTGGCAAACATGCCGCCAAGATGCATAACAAATCCAAGCAAGGTGGGCAGAAGGGTTGCTCTGATAGACCTTTAAAATGTGTCTTTAATTTTTTGCTTTCATGACATTTTTATAGCAAAATATACTTCAAATGTGTTCCCAGAGAGTAACCCACCTTGCTACACAACTGCTCGAGAGGCCCCTTCAGACTATGAGGCCCTAAGCTGTAGCTTGTTTAGCTTATGCCTAAATCCAACCCTGATCATCACATCTGGTGCATAGCTAAAAGGAAGAAGCTCGTGTCATGCTGTGCATTTCCTGCCAGCCAAGGGGGCTTTCCAACTATGCAGAGCTAAAATACTGTGCTCTGGTTCTGGGCTTCCCAAGGAATTGTCCTGGCCTACACACAGCCACTTCTCAGCTCCACCTGCCTATCACTGGATCCATATTGAGATCCTCCTGCATACAGTCAACCAGGTAAAAGCCAGAGTTATGTCTGCGGCTCGAGCGACTGCTCCAAGCTTAGTGTGCAATGCTGGGTTCTCAGCAAGCTTCACCACAGGGGGAATCCCAGGAAGTGTGTGGGTGATTTCAAGAATCAACGAAGGTGTTATTAACCTCACAGAGGTTCATTTCCACATCTATATATTATATCAGTGCTTATCTGGTGGTTATATAAGGATGACTCCAGATGTGCCTCCAAGCATGGTGCCCTATGCAAAAAATTAGACAGTATAATGTCACCATCATCATCATAATTGCCCCATAGCTCTTTGTGGAGCAGAGGCCCTCAATAAATTTATGTTAAAGTTTCCTGTCTGTGTTGTCCATTCAAAGCCTTTTTATGTTTCTTTATCCCTCTTGAGTCTGTCTCCAATTTGATTCTCCAAGTATTAAGTCTCCCTCTAACTTCTTACCTTACGGGTTCCAGAACAAGAATTACCTTCCAACACCATCAGTTAGTTTTGTCAATGTGCGTCCCAACCAATGCCAAAATCTTTTCCTCAAATCTATGTGATATTTGCCTTCTTCATTCCATCAGTTCAACATTAGTAATCTTGTTATTTTTACTGTAATCCGTCTATTTTGTGCACACTCATTTATGAAAGCCTGAAATGTTGATTTGTCATTTCACTGTTCTGTAGTTGGTCCCCAGTTACACAAATCTTGCACCAAAGCTTTCACATACACTTTAGTAGTGGTGGTTTATTTCATAATTTTTTTACATGATAAGGTTGCCAGCCCATGGACAACCTCCCATCTTTTATGACATGTCTAGGGTGAAGTGCTTCTATACTTTCTTCATCTCCACAAAGGCTCCCGAAAACTGCATGGAATTAGAGTAAATCAACTGTCTACAAATGTTTGTCTTTCTTAATTAACTGTATTAATTTATTTAAAAACACAACCTGAATAAGGAAAATTCTTCAAAGTTTTTAGCCAAATACCATCTCCAACCAGGAACTGCTTATACGGTGCAGTCAAAAAGGCATGCATACTTTCAATGCAGCCAGACACTGGTACTGGGTTGGCCATGTCCTCAGAAGGAATCCAAACACCATCACCAGAACTGCTATGCTATGGACCCCAGAAGTACGGCAAAAGAGAGGCAGACCAAAGACAACTTGGTGGAGAACAGTGGAGGCTAAGATGCAAAGCATGAACCAGAGTTGGGGCACGGTATGAAGGATGGCCACTGACTGAGCAAACTGGGGACAGTTTGTTGCTGCCCCTCAAGACGCCACTAGGCGTGATGGCACTGACTGCTTTGTCAGTCAGGGACTAAGAATCCAAGAAGAATAATAATTTATTTAAGTGAAGAAGCTAGACTGAAATGCTGTTTTTGTAAATAATAAATTTAATCTGGAAAAAGTTTTTTATCATGTGCCAAATGTCACGCTGACTAATTAGTAAAATGGAAAAAAAAAACAACACAAAAAAGTAATACGTCTTACTAAGAGAAAGGACAAGAAAACCTACATTGCGGCCACAAGGCCTTCGTCAGGGACAGACAAACAAAAGACAGAAGGGAAAGAAAGTGAGAATTAAGTGGAGAACATGAAACTATAGGAATAAGAGACAAATACTCCCTGATAGTGTCACATGTTGGAGCGAAAATGGCCGCTACTGACTAATGAGTACAGTAACAAATTATAAGAGAATTAGTAAGATAAAATAAGGTTATGAGAAATAGACAGATCTGGTGACAGGAGAAGATCTATTTCTTCAGAAAATGCGGTTTTCACAATAAAAATACATCATTCAGGAATGAATTCTGGCTACTGATTTTCTCACAATTAGACTCAGGAAATTATAAATTATCAGAAAATAGACAATCCCATTTTTCATATCTTTTCCATGCTGACTTTAAATGTAGTGTTGCTTTATCCCATTAGTATATAATGTAGCTGTACAAAATATTTGTAGCCCATAAGCAACTGGTCAACACACTGTGTAATAAGCTAATGTAGCTTGTATGTTAATTAAATGTTTGTTAATGTTTATGGCCACATAATTTTCTGACTACATTGGTTCTTCACTACTAGTAAATAAGGCCATTTTTTTCATTCATTTATTTCATTTGATATTCTTTGCTGTATTTGTATTTAGTTTTTTTTTCATTGTTGTTTCTTTACAGCTTAGTATTTTAATGTGTTAATTAAATTTTTTTCCCCCGACATGACTGCTTATCCTTGGTTATTTTCTCACGACCTTTTTTTATTTCTCATCTTCATTTCCCACTTGTGAATAAGGCTGACCAGAGTAATCCTGAAAAGTCTGAGGTTTGTAGTGTACTGTTTATGTGTAAAATTGATTCCCATACCATTTTTCACCATTTTTACTTTCTAGTGTAATTTTCAAGACATGTCTTTGCATTGTACATGTCTTGTCATGGCAGTGTATATGGCTATCAAAGCATGCAAGAAATGCCTTGTGGTACAGCTCATTAAATGAATGGCTTCTTAGTATAGGTCAGTAACCCAGAATCAAAACGCCCAAAAACTGAAATATTCAGAAAATACAATGTTTTTTGTGCAGACTTTTGGAAAATTCTTGAACCAAATTTTGGCCGGCTTGACAGCACCACCCAACAATCACAAACACCATACAACACCACCCAACAATCACAAACACCATACAACACCACCCAACAATCACAAACACTATACAGCACCACCCAACAATCACAAATACCATACAACACCACCCAACAATCACAAACACCATACAACACCACCCAACAATCACAAACACTATACAGCACCACCCAACAATCACAAACACCATACAGCACCTCCCAACAATCACAAACACCATACAACACCACCCAACAATCACAAACACTATACAGCACCATCCAACAATCACAAACACCATACAGCACCACTCAACAATCACAAACACCATACAGCACCATCCAACAATCACAACACCATACATAACCACCCAACAATCACAAACACTATACAGCCCCACCCAACAATCACAAACACTATACAGCACGATCCAACAATCACAAACACTATACAGCCCCACCCAACAATCACAACACCATACAGCATCACCCAACAATCACAAACACTTTACAGCACCACCCAATAATCACAAAACACTATACAGCACCACCCAACAATCACAAATATTATACAGCACCACTCAACAATCACAACACCATACAGCACCACCCAACAATCACAAACACTATACAGCCCCACCCAACAATCACAAACACTATACAGCCCCACCCAACAATCACAACACCATACATCACCACCCAACAATCACAAACACTACATCACCACCCAACAATCACTATAAAGCACTACCCAACAATCACAAACACTATACAGCCCCACCCAACAATCACAAACACTATTCAGCACCATCCAACAATCACAAACACTATACAGCACCACCCAATAATCACAAACACTATACAGCACCACCCAACAATCACAAACACTATACAGCACCACCCAACAATCACAAACACTATGCAGCCCCACCCAACAATCACAAACACTATACAGCCCCACCCAACAATCACAAACACTATACAGCCCCACCCAACAATCACAATACAGCACCACCCAACAACCACATACACTATACAGCACCACCCAACAATCACAGACACCATACAACACCACCCAACAATCACAAACACCATACAGCACCACCCAACAAACACTATACAGCACGATCCAACAATCAAAAACACCATACAGCACTACCCAATAATCACAAACATTATACAGCACCCCCCAACAATCACAAACACTATACAGCACCACCCAACAATCACAAACACTATACAGCACCACCCAACAATCACAAACACTATACAGCACCACCCAACAATCACAAACACTATACAGCACCACCCAACAATCACAAACACTATACAGAACCACCCAACAGTTGCAGAGTACATGCAAATCCTTTGAAATGGCACAGGCAGCAAAACAATAACAAGCTCAGCAGCCCTAGTTAAACTATAACAACAACTCCATTAATATGATGAATCTACAGTCAACTGTAGTGAAAAATTAAATCACTACGAATGGCAGACAAAGAACAGAATCAATGCAACTTACGAAAATTTCAAAGTAATTTCACTGTAACCAAATGAGGCATTGTAAGGTATAAAGTAGGTGTAATTGTTGCCGATGCAAGGGTCGCAAAACGCATCCGTAATAAAATAATCCAGTTCAAGAATCGAAATTGAAGGTTTTAGGGCTGCATTTGGAAAGAAAAAAAATTCATACATGAATAAAATATTGACATAAACACGTATAAAAGCAAAAAGAAAAGAATATATGAAATCACAATGAGCAATGTTTATTAAATTTCAAATAACGTTTACCATACACTGCAGATAAGCATTATGTCATCAAAAATGGCCAGGAAAAGATTATTTCTTGGTGTTTTGGCATCATCATGACAAGGTGGGGACATAGTGGCTAAGAAGTATGGCATCTGCCTCAAATTCTAGAGGTATAGGGTTCGATTCCCAGTTGAGGGAATATTATTTATGAAAATTTTTTCAGAACCAGCGGTCCTAATGATGTCATACTCTCTCCTGGTCTCCTGAGTAGTGAGATTGGATGCCTACCCTTCTCGGATAAGGGCAAAAACATAGGAGGTTCTAAGTGCAAGTTGCATATGTTAAAAATCCCATGGCAGTTTGAAATTGTAAAGTGTAGGCAATAAGGCAGCTGCCCTGGCAAACATGTAAGAATGAGAAACCTACCCACCACAAAAATATTTATAGAATGTGTGATTCCTATACACACACATTGGGATTCTTGCTGGTGCTACGGAGTTCGTGCACTGTTATGAGATCCTCCTTGTGTGATCTAAGAGAGGAGATCGGAGCACTGATGGAGTTGTCTGTGTGCATTGAAGATAGTCCTGAAAACCAAACCAAACCATGACAAGTTAATGCCAGGTTCACGGTCGGAATAAAGAAACACATCTGTGTTTAGTTTTCTTTACTTCTCCCTGTCCTTTTCCTGTGTAGTTGTCATGTGTTCCAATTTGTGCCTCATGCGGTCATATGGATCATGCATATCATGTTTATTATGGGATCATGATGTCCTGTTTATCATGGGATTATGCTGATCATGTATATCATGGAGGTCAAGTGAATAATGCAGATCATGTCGATCATGCATATGATATAGATCATGCAGGTCACAATGATCACAGGTATCATGGCATCATGCAGGTCACATAGCTCACAGATATCATGCCATCATGCAGGTCACATAGATAACAGGTATCATGGCATCATGCTGATCATGGAGGTCACATAGATCACAGGTATCAAAGGAATTATGCAGGTCACATAAATCACAGGTATCATGGGAATTATGCAGATCATGGAGGTCACATAGACCACACATATCGTGGGAATTATGCAGATCATGGAGGTCACATAGATCACAGGTATCACGGGAATTATGCAGGTCACACATATCATAGGTATCATGGAAATTATGCAGATCATGGAGGTCACATAGATCACAGGTAGCATGGGAATCATGCAGATCATGTAGATTATGGGTACTGTGGAGATCATTGGTACAGTGTGGATCATGCGTGATCATGGATATATTAGGGATCATGCTTATCCCCAGGCATCATGTGGATCATGGATATATTAGGGATCATCCAGATCTCAGGTATCACATGGATCATGCTTGATGATGGATATATTAGAGATCATGCATATCTCAGGTATCATGTGGATCATGGATATATTAGGGATCATGCAGATCTCAGGTATCACATGGATCATGCTTGATGATGGATATATTAGAGATCATGCATATCTCAGGTATCATGTGGATCATGGATATATTAGGGATCATGCAGATCTCAGGTATCACATGGATCATGCTTGATGATGGATATATCAAGGATCATGCAGAACTCAGCTATGCAGATCATGGAGGTCATGCCAGTCATATGAATCAAAAGGTGACTAAGAAAGACTGCTAGGTGCTGGCAATCTTGCCATGTAAAAAAAAATAATTGCTACGGAAACTATTACTGCATGAATAGATGTCATGCTTTGGCACACGAGGCTTATGGCAGAGGTGGCCCCTTGTTCTAGAAGGAACAGAACTAAAAGAAAACAGGAGACTATTTGTATTTACCTGACCTACCCCCAAAGATTTATTTGCTTTGGCACTATATAAACATGAAAAAAGGTTTGTCAACAAAAACCCTTGCTCCAGTCACGACAGTCAAAACTTGTATTTAACCACATTCATATTTGCTGTATAATTTACATAGAAAAAGATAATTATGCAAAAATGAGAAAGGATTAAATGACTAAATATCCGTAAAAGTCTATAAACCAATCACAGCTCTTGGCTCATGGAGAGGGGGGGGAGACAGAGTGTGTACTATGTAGCCAAAAATTAACTCAACAAAACAGGAGACCATGTGACAATCAAGAGATCTTCATCAGGTTTTAGACACAATAAAACATTATCATCCATGTGTTTCTTCGGGCCTGAAGGGGGAGCAAAGAATAGTAACACTGTAACCTACCATGTATGTCATAACAGGTAGCTAAGGATGGTTGGGCATGGGGCCAGCTACCCTTAAGACACTTAAGCCCTAAAAAAACTTCAATAACAGTATAAATAAATCTACAAAATAAATGGGTGCTTCCATAGAACAGAAGGATGGACACTGTATAGAAGATCACCAGTGTTGAACTAATGACAAGATGCAGACAAGTAGCAGTGGAACAAGACATGAAAAGAAGACGCTGGAGATGGATAGAAGATACACCGAGGAAACCTGCTGATAGAACTACGACATCATTGTTCTGGAACCTCCAGCATAAAAGAGGTAACAAAAACACACAGGGAAAAGATCTTGAGACAAAAATGAAAAAGATGAGGAAGATATGTAAATATCTTGAGCTAAATGCACGGCTGAGGAGTTGTTAGCACGAGTCTATGTTCCCTGAGGAGCTAAAGGGTAATGAATGACTGATGAAGATAAAACTGATGCACACCTATATCCCTGCGTCTGCGATAAATGTACTCCGGGCTACGTTCACCTCTGCTGTTTACTGGAATTTCAACATTGTATCTTGGAGAATTGTTTGCATTGCCATTAATAATATTGTAGTTCACTTCTTTAACTTGCTGACCACTGCCAGTTAAGTGTATTATCACTGTTTCCGTTGCTGGACTCCTTGTTGACTGCAGAATGGAACAAAAAAATGAACAATTGATCTTTTTACTTTAGTAGATTATTTATATATTACTGATACATTTAAATGTTTGAGAACAGCCATTAATGTTACCAGGAGAAAAGTAGGAGTAAGGGTCACCGAATCTTTTGGCGAATACCATCACCAACTAAGATCTGCTTACTCGGAGCAAGCAAGAGGACATGCACACCATCATAGCTGGCAGACGCTGGAGCTGGGTTGGCCATGTCCTCAGAAGAGACCCCGATGCCATCACAAGAACAGCTATGCTTTGGACCCCTGAAGGAAAACGAAAGAGAGGCCGACCAAAAACAACCTGGCGGAGGACTGTAGAGGCTGAGATGCAAAGAATGAACCATAGTTGGGGCACTGTACGAAGGATGGCCACCGACCGAGCAAAGTGGAATCAATTTGTTGTTGCCCTACAAGACGCCACTAGGCGTGATGGCCACTGACTGCTTTGACGGTCGGCGGCTAAGGATCAAAGAAGAAGAAGAAGTAGCCAAGGTAGTGAGGATTTCATGGAGTGAGCTGAAAAAGAAAACCCAATATAGATATTAATAGTGATCAACAGATGTGGCCCTATGTTCCAAACAGGAATGATGATGATAATGATATCTGGTTTTAGGGCACGGGAAAGACCAAGATGCAGACAGTTAGACGATAATACAGAAATGCTATAACAACACGTGCTAACATCAGCCAATACAGATATTCTATAACAACATGTGCTAACGTCAGCCAATACAGAAATGCTATAACAACATGTGCTAACGTCAGCCAATACAGAAATGCTATAACAACACGTGCTAACGTCAGCCAATACAGAAATGCTATAACAACATGTGCTAACATCAGCCAATACAGAAATGCTATAACAACACGTGCTAACGTCAGCCAATACAGAAATGCTATAACAACATGTGCTAACGTCAGCCAATGCGACAGACTTGGCTCAAGTACAAAAATCTTCAACTCCCCACGATGGTTCATGACAGGAGTGGACCAGAAACCTACAAGTAAAGCAGACGATGATGACTATATGTAGATTATAACCATACATAGCATTTGATTACTTATTGTCATTGTTGATCAGAATCGACATTACTGCATCTCCGGGCAAACCCAAAGTTGCTCAATTTCCCTCAGCTCTCATCACAGCCCGCTGAAAGACTCTCGATCTCTAGCCAGCCCTCCTGCCTCCTCCAATGTCATGTTCAACGTGTCTTCAATGTCCTGTGTCCACCGTCGTCTTGGTCGGCCCCTGCCTCGCCTTCCAGGTACCATACCCTCCATCACTGCTCTCTCTAAGCCACTATGGCGTTTAATGTGGCCAAAATATTTCAGTTTCCGGGACATGATATTGTTTATGAGGCAGTTTTCCTCGATGTTCAGGTCGTGTAGGATGTCTATATTTTTCTTCTTCTTGGTCCAAGATTCCAACGGGCTGATCACCCGTTTGCCAGTCACTTCGATTATGGAAACAACAGCAAATGGATTGATTTGCCGTTGCCCTAAAGATGCCAATAGGCGTGATGGGAAACAATGGCAAAGAAAACCTATCTGCTGTTGCCCTAAGACGCCACTAGGCGTAATGGCCACTGACTGCTTTGACGGTCGGTGGCTAAGGACGGAAGAAGAAGAAGATTGGTCCAAGATATTCTGATAATTTTTCTGTAACACTTTGCTTCGAAAGATTCAATTTTATTCTTTAATGTTTGAGTAATGATCCATGATTCACATCCATATGTTGCTACCGGAAAGATGCACGTTCTCAGAAGTTTTACTTTGATTAATTTGCTGGTGTTATGCCATAGGTTCTTCATTTTATTTAACCTCAGCATTGCTATGGCCAGTCTCCTTCTGACCTCTTTTGAGCAGTCTCCATTGTTGTTAATTATGGAGCCAAGATATTCAAAATTTGTGACATTTTCAATTTCCTCATCACTGATGGTAATTTTTGGTTGGCATCTTGTTTTGTCTGTGGACATTATCTTTGTTTTTTTTTTTGTGTTCAGAAAAAGGTTCTGATCTTCACTGTGTCTTTTGACAGACAGGATTAACTGTTCTAGTCCCTTGGCACTGTTTGAAAGAATAACTGTAGTGAGTTAAATGGTATGAATGTTAATTGCTCCTGTAGTGCCCTGGTTGTATACATGATGGATACATCCTCTCATACGCCCCCGTCTCTCCTAGTCTTCAGTTTGAAGCCAAATTCAAACAGTCTTGCTCTTGTTCATTCATCTATTGCAGTGTCAATCTCTAACAGGCGATTATCAACTGTCCTTAGTATCTCTCCCTAATCCAATTTTTTACTTGATTTCTTAATGAGCTGCACATCCGCTGCTAATCTGTAAAATCATAAACTGACACGTCACAGCAAAAGAGTTGCCTTAGATATCCTCTAGTAACATTTCTTTCTATCTATGTCTTCCTGGGGTTGAAGTGGCTAAGAGGTGTGGCGTCCGCCTCAATTTCTAGAGGTACCAGGTTGGATTCCCAGTAGAGGGAATATAATTTATGGACAATTTTTTTCAGAACCTGTGGTCCTAATGATGTCATACTCCCCCCCGGTCTCATGGGTAGTGAGATCGGATGCCTAGCCTTCTCGGAGGGTGAAAAAAATAGGTCCCATGTGGAAGTTGCGCACGTAAAAAATCCCATGGCAGTTGGAAATCGTAAAGAGTAGGCCATAAGGCCGCTACCCTGGCAAAAATTTAAAAATTAGAAATCTACCCACCAAATATATTTATAGAATGTGTAATTCCTATATACACACATTGGGATTCTTGCTGGTGCTATGAAGTTTGTGCACTGTGCTGAGATCCTCTTTGTGTGATCTAAGTGAGTAGATCAGAGCACTGATAGAGTTGTCTGTGTGCAATGAAGATGTTCCTTAAAACCTAACCAATCCTCACCAAGAAATGAAAAGGATGATGGCATGCAGCAGGACTTGGCAAGCGTTTGTTGAAGGCCTATGCTCCATGGGGAGCTAATGGGTACTGATTGATTGATAAACAAATTAGGCACAAACAAGAAATGTTTACATTGTATAAAACAGACAACTTCTCACTTACCAAAGTCTGCTTGCTGACAGACTGCGAGTCTTCTCCATTACTGGGATATTCAATTTCTCCTCCATCTTGCCCTGAGTTGTTGCTATCAATGGAGCTAGCTGCAAGTTGAAATAAATAGCTGTATATTAACTCTTAGTATACGAGCTAATTTCATGACTACCTTTACAGATTTTGCAATAAACAATTTATTTATAAAGATAACAAGTGTTATATATCAAAATGTGAAGAAATGAAACCCCTATATCATGCACATAACTAAATTGTTCAGTGGTTTTAAACATGCATTCACCTATAAATTTTCGCTATTGACGGGGATCGATCATCGGCCTAAGAGGCCGCTCGTATACTAAGAGTTAATTCATCATCAAAAGAACAGTTGGGTGGTCGCAGCTAAGGTTCAAAGACGTGTGCAAGAGAGACATGAGGGCACTGGACATAAATCCAGCAACATGGGAGGATAAAGCTGCCAATCGCGCCAAGTGGCAATGCTCTCTGCGGCGCCACCTGAGATTGGGCGAAAAGCTTTCACAACAAGCAGAAGAAACATCAGAAGGAACACCAGGGAAAAAGAAGCAGCTGAGGGCTGTCATCTCAGGGGCACATTCCAATAGTCAATTATGACTAAAGGGGGCTATTATTATTACACAGCCCTACCAAAAAAAAATTTTGTTTGGTGCCAAACATTTTACTCTTGATTGTACATAAATGAGGCCTGCTCAATCCAAATATCACATTTACTTGTCTGTAGCAGCTCTAGTTTTTGAAATACAGACATTTTTGTATTATTACAATATTTTCTATATAAGGCTATGTAAAAAAAGCTATTGCTGTCTAGTCCTTTATAAAAGAAAACTGCTTGTTTACTCTCAGTTTCAGTTTTCCAAGAATCTTCCCAGAATTGCCTTTTTTATAGATTTTAAGCCACTGCATGCATGTTAGTATGCTACTTATTTTATTACACTTCTAACAGAGAATGGCATCATCTTCAAGAAGAGCATGTTTTCTTTCACCACATTTATTTTGTTATATTTGTGGAGGGTACACTTTCAAAGAAGAACATAGGAAGCATATTACTGTTTTTGTGAAAAAGGCATACTTTGCTTACTTTAAAGTAAAACTAAGTGACCATGACAAGTCTTGGGCTCCTCATATTGTTTGCAAAACATGTGTTGAACACCTGCGACAGTGGACTTGTGGGAAAAGAAAATGTTTAAAATTTGGAATTCCAATGGTTTGGAGAGAGCCCAAGAACCACTATGATGACTGTTATTTCTGTGTTGTGAATATTAACTCTTACAATCCGGCAAGCCCCGTGAAGTGGCGCGGGTTTAGTACCAATTTTACGGCTCGCCCCGTGAAGTGGCGCGCGACGGTAACGATAGCTAAACTAGCGCGTAAAAATGCGGTTTTAGCTCCCGTATAGTAAGAGTTAAGGGAATTAATGGAAAAAAATCACAAAAAGTGGAAATATCCAGATTTAGATTCTGCTAGGCGACCTGTTCCACACAGAGATGACATACCAATTCCAACTTTCAGTCAGATTTCGCATTCCCTGCTAGAAGATGAGACAGCAGTGGCATGTGGAACGACAAGTGACAGTGATTTTGAAGATGATTTTTCAGATGCTCAACGCTTCGACCAGCTTGAACTAAATGATCTAATCCGAGATCTATATCTCTCCAAGGAATCTTCAGAACTTTTGGCTTCAAGATTGAAAGAAAAAAAATTACTGACTGCTGAAACAAACGTTACATTTTATCGCAGCAGAGAGCAAGGTTTTATTCCATTCTTTTGTAAAGAAAACAACCTTGTGTTTTGTACTAATGTAGGAGGTCTTGTTAACAAAATGGGTCTACGTTATACACCAGATGAGTGGTGACTTTTCATTGACAGCTCTAAAAGAAGTTTGAAGGGTGTTCTCTTACACAATGGTAACAAATATGGCTCAATTCCAATTGCTCATTCTACTACATGAAGGAGGAGTATGCTACAATAAGCACAGTTCTGGAAAAATTGAAGTATTTAGAACATAAATGGATGTGTGTAGATCTTAAAATGATGAAATTCTTGCTTGGCCAGCAAATGGGATTCACCAAATATCCATGCTTTATATGTTTGTGGGATAGCAGGGCAAAAGATTTGCACTGGACAAAGAAACAGTGGCCGTTGAGGGATGAATTTAAAGTTGGAGAAAAAAATATTGTCAATAAGCCTCTCATTGATCGAAAAAGAGTTCTACTGCCACCATTACATATAAAGCTTGGCTTGATGAAGCAATTTGTTAAGGCACTGAACAAAGATGGTACCTGTTTTAATTACTTATGCAGAAAGTTTCCAGAATTGAGCATAGACAAACTTAAAGCTGGAATTTTTGATGGACCTCAAATTAGAAAGTTAATAAATGATCTAAATTTTATTGATTCCATGAACAAAACAGAGTCCACAGCCTGGTCATCATTTGTTTTAGGTATGCAAAACTTTCTGGGTCACTTTAAAGCAGACAATTATTCTGAATTAGTTGGAAACATGCTGTCGAGTTTTTGTGAACTTGGATGCAACATGAGCATAAAATTGCACTACCTCCATAACCATTTACATTTATTTCCGGAGAATCTTGGCGACTTTAGTGAGGAGCAAGGTGAAAGATTTCACCAAGATATAAAAACAATGGAAGAGAGATACCAGGGACTTTGGGATGCCCACATGATGGCAGATTACTGTTGGACCCTTAAGCGTGACTGTCCGGGCATATCACATTCCAGGAAGTCCTCAAAAAGATCCTTTTTGCGTGTTGACTAAACAAGTGCTAGTGATAAAGTTTTATTACATTTTTGGTAATATATATGCACAGTAATTAAATATAATATGAATGCAGACTAAAGTCAAAATGCCACTGATAGCACCTAACTCTAGGATTGTACATAACGATTGCCCTACTAATATGGTCATTCTTAGTTATCTCAAAAACTAGAGCTGATAGAAAAAAATCTGATTACATTTTTGGAATCAGCAACCTAAAATTACCCAAGAACAGCTTTAAAATTTAAGGCACCAAAATGTGTGTATACCAGTGTTATTACTAGTGTAAAAGCCCGTCATAAGACGGGAATTCAATTCAAAAGCACCAATACCTAACGGCAATTTTACTTATTCAAAAGTATTTTTAAAAAAAACCACTGTGCATCACCACAGTACAGGAACTACGTAGCAGCAGCGAGGATCCCAATGTGTGTATACGGGATCACACATTCTATAAATATATTTTTTTGCACACTGTCATTTGCGCATTCTTCTTTGGTAAGTGTTACTATTTTCAGGAGAGTACATAAAAGGGAAACAATACAATTAATGTCTCTAATTTTCAACCAAAATTGCATCCCTTAGCGTTACGCACTGACAGAAAAAGCTGGGATTTTATATCTAGGATTATTCATCATTTACTTTATCGTTCCTTATGATGTATGGAACAACCACCACTACTTCTGGTCACCTTGCAGGAAGACTGCACCAAACCATTCATGTGTTGTTGCAGCAGTGGTTTCTGTATCAATTTTTTTACAATATGAGGTTGTCAGCTATGCGTACAACCTCGTATTGGACGTCTCTTAACAACAAGAAGCCTCAGGGAGAAATAGACATATTTTTTTCTGTTTCATTAGAAACTCAGGCAAATGAAACAGGGCTGTATATTAATTGCTAATACCTAAATTTATACATGTACACAAGGATTTTATGATAAATGATGATGATTTTCAGCTGTTTTTTGTAGATCTAGGAATCATCATCATAACTTTCCTTTCAGCTCCTTATGAAGCCACCACCATAACTGACAAACTCTTGAGAAGAAAACCTGTACGCAGGATCAATAAAGACCTACAAGGACCCAAATAAAGAAGCCTTGTACAGAAAATGAACTGTGAGAATACAAGATACATAGTTTTAAAATACTGTATACTGATTAAATAAACAAACACAGAAACAATTTTGACATCTCTTTAATTTTATTCTTTTTATTTAGAATTTTCTATACTACATGCAAAGCATGCACCTTTGACCTTTTTCAAAATAGCATAAATGGGCTTAAAGTTTATACACCAGATCTCTATTTTTATTTTGCACTGCGAAAAAAAAAAAAAAAGTCTGGTGTCTGCATTCTTGGACCACCTACAGTTTGTGTGGATATTCTTCATTTTGGAGAAAGATCTTTCAATCAGCTCTTCTGTGAAGCAAGGTCAAAAGTCGAAGAATAATCAAACCAGTACCATTTCTCTTGCTAATAATTTCCAGCCAGTGGCTATAAAAGCTCATTTTTTCTGACCTTTGTCCGTCAATTGAGATAGACTAGTACAAGACAACATACAATAATCATCAAATTCAGCCTATTGAGCTTCCAGATTGAGATGCTGAGCAAAAGCATCAACAGATCTGTACATACCTGAGATTACCTTTAATGGTTGAGTCTAGAACTTTGAGGTCCTTTACGACCTGGTGTTTCAAACAGTCAAGTCGCCAAACTTGCCATAAAAAAGTCGCTAGTCATTCAGGGCATGCAAAAGCCTAACTTGCGATTTGTAACTACCCAAATTGCTTTTTCTGTGAGGGTCAATAATTATTTTTGAAAACAGCTTAATACTGGGTTAGGATTAGCTTACTGGTTATTATTATGAAATTTGAAGCCCCTAACCTTAACCCTAACCCAAACCCTGGTTCAAGCTTTCTAAAAACCAATAAACAAGCAACAAGTTATCCCTAACACAAAGGGGAAAGCATATGAACAAGTGCATGCATGCGTAGACCAACTTCAGCGAACAGCCGATCATGAGTTTGGCAGTATAGTGGTGAGCATAACATGGACCATATTTCAGTAAAAATTAAGTATACATTTTCAGTTAAATTTTAGCAACGCAAAACTTCTTTAATGAGGAATCAGTGGTTCTAATCTCCAGTTAAAAGAATTATTCAATCGGTTGTCAGGCAGCCTCCTTCTTCTTCGTCGTTCACTCTCAAACAGCTACATCTATCTCTGGTATTTATACAAAGCTGGCCCGCCATCTTGGACTTCTCTCATTACCTGACAGTTTCTCCCTAGCTGGATTGGAGTAGGCTAAGCTGCCACCATTTTCCTCTCATGGACAGTCTTGGAGGACATGTTCTACTATCTGTTTGTCCACCCCATATATCTGACTCTGATTTTCAGATTTTTGAAAAGATGGTATTTGAGTCAGCAATCAGAACAACCAAGTTTGTCGTCTCAACAAAACACATCAGCATTATCGCAGGCCTTGACGGCTCATACTGAAATTGTCCACGTGGGCATGCAATAATGTCTACATACTTATGAATCACTACAATCCCTACAATATAACTGGAAGACGCGACAGGACATTTGGTATGTTCATGAATGAAGTCCATTTATCACTTATTGGTGATTACAGAACAGCGGCAATGAAGCTTCACAACTGTGTTGAGGCACATCAGATGCTGCAAAATGTGGGCTTGCATCATCCTCAAGTGTCTCCACAAGCTACAGGCAATAACATTTGAGTTGTGTGTGCATTTAAATTTAACATACATGTCAGTGACTTCCCAAACATACTACAATGACAGATCATTGAAAAAAGTGAAGACTAAATTTTGGTGCAAATATTGAGAAAGTTATCTGTGCCTAAAGGAAGGGTCTACATGCTGGGAGGACTGGTATAATAAGCAAGAATATTGCAAATATCAGGTCAATCAATTTGAGATAGAATAATTAAAGCCGAGCACAAGGTTTTGTCACAGTAACCAGTTTTGCTTATGTGTCCATTTTGTGTTTTTTTTTGCTCAGGAGCCCAGGGGAATGGGGTTTTATGGGCTGGGTGGCCAGGGTTCAAAGATTCACTCATTAATTGTTTCATTTTCTTTACTTTTCCTCATCTATGTTATTATTATCTAACCCATCTCCCTTTCTCTTTTGCCGAACAGTCCAAATAAAACGAGCCTCCCACTTCTTCTCATGACCTCATAATTATTGCCATTTTTTTATCTATATTAATTATTTCCCTTTTCAATCCATATTAATTATTTCTCCTTTTTGATCCATATACAGCATAGTCACCACTGTAGATAACCCCCCTTGAGGGAGCCTAAACCAAAGCATAAACTCTTACAGTAGTGGTTTCCATAGCAATTCATCTTACATAATGAGGCTGCCAGTCCCACATACACAACCTCATATATATTAGTTGCCTCTTAGGACATGCCTGAGTAGTTTTATTCTTTCTTTGTCTCTTCAAAGACCCCCCCAGGAACTGCGGCGGGTCACTCCCTCCCATCCCTAATATATTTGTCTTCCCTTACATGGTGGGTCTTCTGCATGGTGTACTAGACAACACAGCTTCTCACAGTAACCTTCTGCACATGGTGGGTATGGTGGCAGCACTGGTCGGTTGACAGGCTGAGATGGTGTTGTCAATGATGTGGCTGAGGATTTCAGAAAGGAAAATGTTTGCTGACATCGTTTTTTTTTCTATGTATCTCTGAAGCAGTGATGCAAAGTAAAACACCAAATATTTTCAAGGTGGGTAACAAATATTCTCTACAAAAATTCCTATTGAAAACAAAAACATGAAAAAACACACACACACACACACACACACACATATATATATATATATATATATATATATATATATATATATATATATATATATATATATATATATATATATATATATGTATATATATATATATATATATATATATATGTTGTATGTATTCTTTTAAAATCGTTATTATTATTGTTTTCAAGTGTAAGTATGCACGTGTTTAGAATAATGCATATGTATATATAGTGCTGCGGTAGCATAGTGGTTAGCGCACTGGCTTCCTAGCTGAGTGGTCCATGGTTCGATCCCCAGATGAGGTGGGATATTTTTAGGCCGCAAACGGCCCCTGGGTCGACCCAGCCCCAATTAGGTACCAGAGCAACTTCTGGGAAGGTTAAGGCGGCCAGCGTGATGCTGACCACATCACCCCTAGTGTGCCGATGATTGAGCAAATATGGGCCTAACACAATATTCCCAATATGCCTCTAAGGGCGTGTAACTGGATCCTTTACCTTATATATATATATGTAGGTTTGTTTTTTTCTTTTAAAGATAGATAGTGCAGAAGTAGGTTTTTTTTAAAATTTTAATATGACAATTTTGCTATATTCTACTGCAGACCGTGTGGTCTTCGGTCCGAATACATGGGTGACCACAACATACATGTGAGTTGGGAAAATGTTGTAAGGCAACATTATATTCACCACAAATACTTCGTAAATGTGTCCTGACCTTGGCCGTTCGTGCCAGTTTCTAAATCTATGGAGATCTGTGACACTTTGCAGATTTACGAGTAATGGTGTCTGACACCTGTAATTACGGGGCTCGGACGGCCACGAATGCCAGCATTGAAAGCTGTCAAAATAGTGGTAGTTGTAAATAGTAGCAGTGGAAAAACGTTTTGAGTATGCATGAGTGTGTATGTAGGTGTGTGTGTGCGTGAACGATGGGTACATTATTTTCCACTGCGAATATTTTACCGTGTGTGTGCGTTGTGTGTGAACGATGGGTACATTATTTTCCACTGCGAATATTTTACAATCAGAAAAAAAATCCGATTCTTTAACATTAATCGAAGCCAAATTTAATTTTGCCCTATTCATCAGGAGAAATTGAATAAGTAGGCCTATAACACATGGGTGCAAGTATAAATGTGTGTGTGAACGAGTGTAGGCCCATAACATATGGGTGCAAATATAAATGTGTGTGTGAATGAGTGTAGGCCCATAACATATGGGTGCAAATATAAATGTGTGTGAACGAGTATATAGGGATTTTTTCTGTTAAGTGTGGCAATGAAAGTTTGATTACGCGGAGTGTTATAGCCGGGAGGATTCTAACTAATTCTAGTGGGTTTTCGGATAATTAAAAGGGAGTTACTTCAGCTTATAATCAAAGGGACATAACATGTAGTAATATAAGTGACTAAGTAGAACAGACAGGATTTTCATACCTTTAGGCTGTTGGGTACATTTATTGTCAACATTAGAATCTGCAAAGTAAGTGAAAATCTCACGTGAATTTAATGATAGTGAGTTCTGTGAACGAGCAGGAACATTTTAAGTTCTGGATAGATGGAATAAAGTTGTCGTTTTAAATTCAATTAATTTTTAATTTAAAATATTTTTTTTTAATGCACTATTTTGGTAACGGTACAGTATTTTTAAACCCCCCCCCCCCCCCCCCCATATCTGCGGCCCTGAGTTTACAGTGGATTGATGGGTGTAACGGTTGAAGAAATTTATAAGTTTCTGGGACTTGGGTTTTGGGTACATGCGTGCAGAAATATTCGTCTGCATCTTCCTTGTACCACGGATTATGGGCTAGGTCTTTCATGACAAAAAAGCGATTGTTACAGATAATGTCATTTCTAAAAGTCTCCAACTTTGAGACTGAAAATTCAACTGATAAGCTAAGTAAAGTACGCTTTCTGTTTGATTATAGTCATAGAAAATGCCAGAAGCTTTATCAGCCTCGACAACACCTTTCCATCGATGAAAGGATGGTTCGAAATTAAGGCGGGTATCCATTGAGGCAGTATATTAGAGATAAACCAACTAAATGGGGAATGAAATTATGGATCATTGCTGAAGCTGAAACAGGATACACATATGATTTTGAAGTTGACCTTGGTAAGGGTACCCAAGGTTACCCATTAGGTTTGGCTTATGATGTAGTTATGAGACTAATAACATCTCTTATTAATCAAGGTCATCACCTATTTTTTGATAATTTTTATACTAGTGTACAGCTTTTAAAAGATCTTTTAAAGAAAGGTGTTTGCGCATGTGGAAATGTTAAAAAAAATGATGATTTTTTTAATCATTTGTTATTTTTAATTTTAATGAGGGTTTTTGTGTGTGTGTGTGCATGCATGTTGTATCTTGAATAATAAGTGCTAAATCAAAACACTATAAGGTATCACTGTTTATAGTTTTCCCAAACATTTTAAAGTGCTTTCAATGTAAAGGGAACTAGCTTTTTTTTTATCAAAGGGAAATAACTACACACACAAATTAAAAACAATATAATTTTAAATTACAACAAAGTTTTTAAAAAAGCACACAAACAAAATAATTGTTAAAAATGAAACTAAAGTTTTCTATAAAAAATATGAAAGTATGCACATTTGTTGTACATAATTTTATATAAATTCAAGCTAAACAAAGAATACCAAGACGCATTAACATTTAAAGTAAAAGGGTAAAAACATTATCACTAAGTAATGTAATGTACATTACTAACTACTCATAGGATAAGAAAAGACATTTAATTTTGCTCTTTTCATCCTGAGAAATTGAATAAGTAAGCCTAATAACATATGGGTGCAAGTATAAATGTGTAGGTGAACGAATATATACAGTAGGATTTGCGTGTATGTGTGCCAATGAAAGTGTAAGTTTGAGTGTTTATAGGTATTATGCAATGTACTCTCCTTGTATTTCATTTTGCTAATTGCACATGGTTTTTTATTTTTGGGAAAAAAATACATCGTTAGTAATCCCCAAAAAAATTTGAATAAAGCTTGTTGTGACCGGTCACACACCGGGCCAACTTTCTCACTCTCAAATGCAAACTGTAGAAAAAAAAAAATGAATGAACAAGCTCGTTAAAAACCAAAACTATCCACTAAAAAGTATCTCTGTTCCGATCCCATTTATTTCCTCTGTTGCGCTATGTACTGGATGAAGCAAGACTCTTTCTTTTGTCCCAGGGGACATCCTTTCAGATTACATTTCACGGTCCAGCACAAACGTATTTTAGCCAAGCTGGACCTGAGGTCTTGACATTATAAATCAGCGAAATCGGACACCTGCTTTTAGCTGAAGTAAATTTAAGTGCCCTTTGTTTTGATTATTTTTCAACGAGACGGAAATCTTTCGCGCCGGACTCTAAATCTAGGTGGTCTTTGACACCCCTGCAATTTTACAACCCACGGTATTTATGGGTGAAGGTCCGAGATCCGTTGTTGTAGAGTACGCTCTATATTTCCAATAAGTGGGTGTAAGTTTTTTTTCTTTCTTTCTTTTCTCTTCCTTCTCCTTTTAATCAACACTATCATTACCAAAAAATGTAAAATGTGTAACCTTGGAGTACTAGAAAGAGTGTGTAAATGAGTGTGTGCAAGGTGTGAAAGTAATTTTTTATTTTTATACAGCTGCACAGTGTATTTTCATTGTTATGCTTATGTTCAAACTATTATTGTCAATGTTTCCATGCATATGTATTTGTCAATTTCAACGGAATGTGAATAAAGAAAAAAAAAATACGAGGTATTAAAAAAAAAAACAACTCAAAAAGAACAAATACTAATACAAATTAAAACCAAGTGTAAAGGACAATAGTTAACAATAAACAATACAAAAGAGAAAATAAAATGGACAAATACTAATATAAATTAAAATCAGCAACTGCTAAAGACAATAGTTATTTAAATTGAATACCAAATTAGAAAATAAAATGTCACTAAATACCCCAATTATAACCAAATTTCAGATTGAACAGGGTAGACCAAGATGAGGCAATAACGGTCAGCTGCTAAGGACCCGCTCTCCACCCATCACATCTTCAAAACAACAACAACAACTGTAATGTACATTATGTAATGCCACACAACTGATATAACCAAAATCTATCACCTACTACAAGTTGAGCAATGGAGAGCATTAGATCCTGAATCATTCTGCAAGTGCCAAGCAGCCAACTAAATCTCACCTTAACAATCCTGAGTACTTGCTCTCAATACAGACAATACTCACTCGCATACATGCCACACGCTATGGTTTACCCATAATCTGTACGGGGTGTTTGCGTTTTCAGATGTGTACGGGCCGTACATACCGTCTGTACGGGTTTTTTCGCCTAATTATTAAATATACATATAAATCGACCGTTTTGTGCCACTACACAATTTTCCGTAATTTGCGTCATGAGATTCGGCGAAATTTTAAGCCAAGTGGATAAATAAAAAAAATAACCAATGAAAATCAAGCTGCCTATTTTTCAATTGCCGCGGGATGTGCGTGGCGTGTTCATTCACAATTTTTCGCTAAAGCTAGCGCGAGGTTACTGATTATTTGAACGATTACGCAGCACTGAGTCGAGCCTATTGTTTAGGATTAATTTCCAGTTTAGTATTGGTAAGTAATTCATTTTTAAAAAAAAGTATTAGGCCTACAATAACATTGTTTAGATGAAGTTAGATTTAACTGTCAGATAACTTAGGCCTAGGCTATGCTTTTTTTCCCGTAAGATTTAGCATAGCCTAATTTATTATTTACGGCTGCTTAAAAAAAAGGCGAATACCACTTCATTGTTAAGGTATTTTATTGGCATGGTCTGCTAGAGGTTAACAGCATAAGATTAATAGGTGACTACGTTTAATATAATGTAAATAATTGTTAGTTAGTGTACGCGATACACACGATTGATTATGACGTGTATGCGTTGGTATGTCACGCACCGTGACTAGGTTACCACACCCTTTTCTTAGATGACCGTCAAACGGATAAGACGTGTCCTATAATCCTTCCAGTGGTAGGCATGATATTGCCGCACATATGTTATTGCAGTACGGACATGGGTCAGTCCGATATTCTTATGAAGAGAGGAATGTATCGAGGTTAGTAATTTTAACTAAAGTCAAGGAAGGATGAAATTATGGTCCACATTCGTTTTTATATCGCCAGACGTCTAATCTCATTGTCGGCCGTTGGATGTCCCAACCGCGCGTACATATAGTTACGACGTTCTGACTATAGTGTTGCATATTATTGGACCAGGACTATAATGCATGGATAGCATTTATGATGTATGATTCAATTCTAATATATAATGTTTTCATAATCAGCCTCCATGGACTGTCTACTGTTTGAAATGTATATTAAAAATTGTGTGGACTCGAGAAGAGACTTATCACGTTCATTGAAGTTACAAATTCAACAATTATGATACTGAGTTCAAACCTTGTGACAGACAGAAAGTATTAACTCACATTCGCGTAACTATTCCAACAATAGCACGATCAAGAATTAATGAATCAAATGACCAGAACTAAGAAGCTTATTGAATCAATGAGAACGGTGGCTTTCCACAACGACCACTGAAATAGAAGACGGGGCCGCAACAACAATAAAAGAAGTGAATCGTATAAAGCCCCGCAACAAAGTGGTTGCCATTGCTGGGGAACGAAGGAAGAAAGAAATTGTTCTTGTTTACATACTTTCACGGACTGTTTACGATTACAAGAAAACGTTCAAGTCACATGATTCCGAACATGACGTGGCTTGTGTAACTATGCAAAAATCAGTGACGTCACAATATTCCGTGTACAAGCCAACGATCGAAGGACGATGCCAGCTCACCTAATGTTTCATTCAAGAATACAAACTTCTCAGTAGATCATTGGATTGAAAAGACATTATTTACCAACAAGGAGCAAACAGTCCTATCCTCTAGTCTAGGCCGTTGGTGAAGATCGCATCGGACGACGGGGGAAAAGATAAGTCTCAGTTCGGGACTGTTGTCATTCATAAGAAACATCACTGAGTCTAATTCACATTTTGCAGGCATGTCCGTTCTATATATTTTATATGCACGTTATATTTGTTTTCATTGTTTGTGCTGTGCCTAATTTGTGGGAGGTTGGAGTGGAGATTCAGAATGAATAATTTATGGCTCTACGGATTGCCGATATTCATTCTGAACGGTCTTTAGGGTAGTGAATTAAATCGCATTTCGCGGAGAACGCGTCGATGACATTTCCGGGGCTTGTTTCGTTCGGGACTGCATTTAATTCACAGTATATGTTAGATGTCTAGTTTGGTGAAATAATCGGTGTATTTTATCGTATTTCAGTTTAAATTCTATTTAGTTTGGTAACAATGTTAGTAATCTATCTTGTTCTTTCTGATCTTGCTATTATTCAGTTCATTTTTTTTTTGTATAACCGTCAATGAGTCCATGTTTGCGTCATTAATTTTTGTGTACGCAGATTTAACTCTATATTCAGTTAACCTTCACCCTACTCTATATTTCCGGTTTGCAGATTTGGTTTCATAATATCAATTTTTATTGTAGAAACGTCTTGTTTCGTGATAATATGGTTTGTTTATCCTTGGTTTACCCATCGTATCGTATGTCCTCATTTCATCTGTTCATCATTTAACACTAATAATATAATTTCTTGCTTAATAAGAGTGTATATGAATATAATTAAAATTTAATGACTTTTAAGGAGAATTAGGGACTTTGCACCAATTTGCAGTGGTAGTCCAAGAAATGGGCGATGCACTTTATAGCTCATGATTAAGGCATAATATAATAATAATATATATTTATAAAATAATTTGACTTTTTAGTCTGTCCTGCATATAAAGGACATAGTGTATATTATTTGGTACATTTTTTCCATTACTAAATGATTTACTTAGCACATATCACTGACTGAATGATATAATACTTGAGGAATAATACTATTTATTATTAGGTGCATGATAGTAATTCAGCACCCGAAATAGATAAATATCATAACTATTTATGATATATTAACGAGTATAATATGTAATATTTTCCCAACATAGTATGTCTATGTATGGAATCTACAAATAATAGTTAGATAATATTACAATTAATTAAATTGAACATTCCCAGATTAAGTTCAATAATATTATGATTGTTTAAATCGACTATTCATAAATTGAATAAGTATAATAATTACTTAAAATTTATTGGTGATTATTACATAACCATTACGTACAATATTAACGTCAAGATGCTTAACTTAGACTATTTTATTAAAAATGGTAAAGATTTTGGGAAAAAAGGAGAACTTCTCGAGGCTTATGCATTGGCTGAATTTGCAAAATATAAAGCAGAGATGGAAGAACTTGAAAGAAAACAGGCGGAGAAAGAATTGTAAAGCAGAATTAAGAAAACACAAGAAGAATTTAAGAAAGAAAAGATAAGCAAGAAAGAAGAGATGAAATCCTACGGATTGAAGAAGAGAATAAATTGAAACGACAAGAAATCATACTGCAGCAAGAAATGGAATTGCAACGACTTAAATTAGAAACAGCAAAACTTAATTCACAGGGCGCTGCAGCAACCCAAAATGATACTGCTCAATCTGGATCTTCATCCACACGACTTAAAGGTAATTATTACTTTAAGCTGCCTCCATTCAAGTTACACGTAGATGACCTTTCATCGTGGCTCGCGCGCTTTGAGGACATATGTAAGGTGAATAACCTTGACAAAGCGGCATGGGCACTGAAACTTAAGGAATTTCTAGATGGCGAACCTGCAAGTGCAGCACAAAATATAGATCCAACACTATCAACAGACTATGAGGCCATTAAGACGTTGTTACTACGTCGTTTCCACTTGAACGAAGAGGCATGTAGATTGCGTTTTTAAAAGTTTGTTGCCAGATAACAATAGAGATTTCACAGGTTTTATTGCTAACATACGCAATACTTTTAACAGATGGGTTGAACTGGCAGGTGTCAACAAATCCTACGACAAGTTAGTCGATTTGTTATTGAGGGATAAAGTATTATCGTCTGTCAGCCCACCATTCTTTGCTTATCTGCAAGAAAGAAAACCAGAATCTATTGATGAGTTAGAAAAAAATTTCCTTAAATTACTGCACAGCTCATCCGAATGCTAATATTTCTGGCACATTGATAAGAGAACCACTTCCTGTAGCCTCCAATATGGCATATCATAATCATAACAAACCTAGAACACACAGTGTAGACAGGGGTAGGTTCAAAGGAAACTATGACATTAATTTTCATAAGGGACAGAATAACTTTAACAATAACTTTAATAGAGGACGACAACAAACCAGAAACTATTCACCTCAGTCAAGAAATAACAGTAATCCACGTAACTCAAGTTATAATCGATCATATAACTATAATAATGATTACAAGTGGAACAATAGCGATAATTATAACTCGAGACATCGAGATAACAGTTACAATAGAGGACAACGGGATAATTCATCTAATTATTCTCGTCATCGTTCTCATTCTCGTAGATCGACAACTTATAACCATAATACAGTGGCAGCTGTTACTACTGCTACAACCCCTAGGGTTCAGAGTTCAACTACTGATAACAAAATACAGTCATCGTCTACTTGTTTTGCAATGAATTATAACGTGGCAAATAGTTGCCCAACATGTAATCTTATATTTCAGAAAGCAAAAGAGACAGTTCTGAACTGCGGTCATATTCTACCAGAAGTCAGTCTAGCAGTCAATGACGGAACAGGATCACTGATCTTCAACAGAGGAAAAGTTAATGGATCCATCGTCTCAGTCTTAAGAGATTCGGGATCGACCACGATCGGAATCCGTCAGACACTTGTTCATCCAAATTGTGCAACTGGAGAACATGTCAGGTGCATGACTTTTGGGGGAACCATAGAATATTATCCAACAGCTATTATTTACATTGACACACACCTTTCTTCACAGGCAATGTTAAAGCATGCATGTTAAGAAACCCAATTGCCGACCTTATGGTGGGATGCATACACGGGAGTAAAGATTGCACACCAGATGAGATTATTCAATGGGAAAAAAATAATCTATACATCGGAAATGCAGCAATAACCAGAGCACATACAAAACAATTAGAGACTATAGACACGGAAAACAAGGAAACAAATGATCATGAAAATATCGAGATTCATTCTGCTATTGACCGAGTATCATTTGCTGCAAAACAGAGGGAAGACAGGTCACTAACAAAATTTTTTACGCTGGTCAACAAAGATGACAATCTTTCTAGGAACATAAATTATAATCAGTGGTTTAGTATTAAAAAATGACATTTTATTAAGATGTTTTATGGATAAAACTCAGATAAGACAACAAGTCATGGTACCTTTTGCTTTTAGGCGGTACATACTTCAACATGCACATGATTCTAAGTGTGCAGGTCACATGGGTTATACTCGTACACGTTCACGAGTATTATCTTCTTTTTTTTGGCCGGGAGTATCACGAGATATTTCACAGTACGTACGCTCCTGTACGATATGCCAAGAAGTGAAAGCACGGGGAGCCTTTCACACGGCGCCTATTCAGGCTTGTGATATATCGGTGAGACCTTTCGACAAAATGGCCATTGATATCATTGGCCCACTTTTACCATCAGCCAGAGGACATAGGTTTATTCTCACTTGCATCGATTTATGCACACGATGGCCAGAAGCCATCCCATTAAAAACAACCACCACCACAGATGTAGCTGATGCACTACACTTGATCTTTTCTAGAGTAGGTTTTCCTAGAAACTTTTGTCAGATCATGGTTCTCAATTTATATCTGAGACTATGACGGAGGTAATGAAGACTTGGCAAATAGATAGAAACCTCAGCAGCATTTATCACCCAATGAGTAATGGTGCTGTAGAAAGACTTAACCGTACACTCAAACAAATGCTACATAAAGTTACAGTTAACCATCCACAGGACTGGGACAGAGTGCTACCAGCGGTGTTATTCGCTTATCGAGAGGTGCCAAATGAACAAACTGGCTTCTCTCCGTTTCATTTAGTCTTTGGCGCTCCTCCAAGAGGTCCTATGGGACTGATAAAAGATTTATTAATCGATTCTGAGATGACTCAGGACACTCAGTCATCCTATGAATATGTAATTAATCTCCGGAATAACATTATTGATGCCTGTCAAATGGCAACAGCTTCATCTGAGGCTGCGAAAGAGAAAGCTAGAACTTTCCAAAACAGTAATAGACGATTACGTCAATTATTTCCAGGAGATCAAGCTTATGTGTTATTGCCACATAACAATAATAGACTACTAATCTCGTGGAATGGTCCTTACCAGGTTATCAATAAGATTTCTGATGTTGATTATGTCCTGGACATTAAGGGACATCACAAAATATTTCACATAAATATGCTCAAGCAATTTCATACTCGACCTGAACATCTACAAGCTATTTTTCATGAATTAGATGACACTTTCAGACCTACATGTCACTATTCTAATTTATCCGTTATCCAGGAAGAAGAATCTTCTTTTCCTGAGGTACAGTTAGCTTTACCTGTACCTGTAGTACAATCTAGCGAATCTTGGCGGGACGTAACCATCTCTTCGTCGGTTACACCGCAACAGCATCAAAAGATTGCTGATCTGCTACAATCTTATCCAGATGTGTTGACCGATGTTCCAGGTCGCACATCAGTCATTAATCATGACATCACTCTTAACGAGGATACTCCAATTCGGGTACATCCTTATTCTGTTCCTATACACTTTCTTACTAAAACTACTAAGGAACTTGAACAGATGTTATCTTTAGGAATTATCGAAACTAGTAATTCCCCATTTTCTTCTCCATTAGTTATTGTCCGAAAGAAGGACAATAACATTAGACTATGCGTCGACTATAGAAAATTAAATGCACAAACGATAGTTGATAGCGAACCACATCCACTTCTCGATGACTTACTGCCACGTCTATCGACAGCAACTATATTTACTAAGATAGACTTAACTAAAGGTTATTGGCAGATACCACTAACCGAAAAAGCAAAATACTACACAGCGTTTTCAACTCCGCTAGGTCTATACCAGTGGAACGTGATGCCTTTTGGGCTGGTTAACGCTCCAGCTACCTTTGTTCGCATGATGCGACACATTTTTTTTCAGGTAGACCAGACATTATTACATATATAGATGACATATGCTTGTTTAGTTCATCTTTTGAGGAACATTTTTTTGGGTCTTGGATACGTTTTTGATACCTTGAGAAGGTACAAGTTAACTGCTAAACCTACAAAATTACAGGTAGCATTTCATGAGATCACTTTTTTTGGGTCACATTATTGGAGCTGGATATATCCGAACATTACCCAGTACAGTTTCAAAAATTTTAAACATTTCCGTTCCTCAAACGAAGAAACAAGTGAGAAGCTTGTTAGGTCTAGTCCAATATTACAGTAGATTCGTACCTAACTTGTCATCCATCACTGCTGTATTGTCCTCATTACTAAAGAAGAACATGCCAGTGAAAGTGACATGGACTGACGAATGTGACAGAATTTTTCGGCAAATAATTTCTATATTTTCAAATCCACCTATTTTGAGATTAATTGATGCTTCTAAAAAGTTCATTCTTCGTACAGATGCGAGTAACTACGGAATTGGCGCATGTTTGCTCCAATACCATGACGACATCCTCCATCCAAACTTGTACGTGTCACGAAAACTGAAACCACCAGAAGTGAAGTACTCTACGGTTGATCGCGAACTCTTAGCCGTCGTGTGGGCGATAACCAAACTAGAAAAATTCCTACTGGGAGCCCCTTTTGTAGTACAAACCGATCAAAGGGCCGTAGCATCACTACAACGAGCAAATCACAAGAGTCCAAAATTGACCAGATTTGCTATACTCCTCCAACCCTTCGAGTTTTCAATCGAGTACATCACAGGATCCGACAACATCTTGGCAGATACATTATCTCGAAATCCTAATGATGTCGATTCCTAATTTACGTTGTTTGTCGCAAAGACAATACTATGTACAGAGAAACTTAATCAAAGAACATAGCACCATCGTTGCTTTTTGACACATGAATGAACCATTTACTCAGCTGCTTTCTATAGGCAAATTATACGCAAAGTGACTGCAATCAATTGACACTATATTCGTCTTTACACCGGGACTTTCCTGGTTTACATTTGTCACAACATTGTTTCAAAACACTTCGGAGAAAATAAATGACATTCCAGTCGAACTAATTCGTTATATAACGTGATTCAGAATACTTGAACATTTTGTCTAATGGAAATTCAAGGATCAAGACTACGAATGGATCTTCATATCCAATGTTAATTACTTTAATTTATTCTTTAAAACTAATCCACATTAAAATGACAAGTGAGTTGAATTTTAAAAAAATGAATGAAACTTAAAAAAATGAAAGAAAGAAAACTCACATAATTCTTTGATTATATTCTTAGAATTACATGATTATATTGCATACTATTGTTTAAATTAGTTAGAAAGGTATTAATAACTTAATACTACACTTACTTGATGTTCAACACACATAACTTAGTTAAATTTATACATCATTTTTTTTCTTTCTCTAATTTATTCTTTATTCGTTATTATGTCTTTCTTTAACAGATCCTCTCATTTTTCTTACATTAGATTTTCAACAACTTATTCTTATTCCATACCTAGTATAGTTATTTAGTTTAATTTTAACACTTTAAATTAGTCTGACATGACATTTTATCACGACATATTTTAAGTTAATTAATTATTTAATTAGAGATCGACATTACCATTCTCTTTTAGTTCTTATTACCATTTATATTTATTTATGATATAAATAATGAATATATTACATGACTATTGGTTAGTCGACATGACCACGACATTGGTTCTAGACAGAACGTCGTAGGCCATATGCCGCAATCTCGTTAAATTTTTTTTTTTTGATATTGTTAACATATTGGTATTTTTTCAGATGGGTTTTTTGTTAAAAAAAATCTATCTAATAGATTTTTTTCCCCCAGTGGACAGGGAATTGTTAAGGTATTTTATTGGCATGGTCTGCTAGAGGTTAACAGCATAAGATTAATAGGTGACTACGTTTAATATAATGTAAATAATTGTTAGTTAGTGTACGCAATACACACGATTGATTATGACGTGTATGCGTTGGTATGTCACGCACCGTGACTAGGTTACCACACCCTTTTCTTAGATGACCGTCAAACGGATAAGACGTGTCCTATAATCCTTCCAGTGGTAGGCATGATATTGCCGCACATATGTTATTGCAGTACGGACATGGGTCAGTCCGATATTCTTATGAAGAGAGGAATGTATCGAGGTTAGTAATTTTAACTAAAGTCAAGGAAGGATGAAATTATGGTCCACATTCGTTTTATATCGCCAGAACGTCTAATCTCATTGTCGGCCGTTGGATGTCCCAACCGCGCGTACATATAGTTACGACGTTCTGACTATAGTGTTGCATATTATTGGACCAGGACTATAATGCATGGATAGCATTTATGATGTATGATTCAATTCTAATATATAATGTTTTCATAATCAGCCTCCATGGACTGTCTACTGTTTGAAATGTATATTAAAAATTGTGTGGACTCGAGAAGAGACTTATCACGTTCATTGAAGTTACAAATTCAACAATTATGATACTGAGTTCAAACCTTGTGACAGACAGAAAGTATTAACTCACATTCGCGTAACTATTCCAACAATAGCACGATCAAGAATTAATGAATCAAATGACCAGAACTAAGAAGCTTATTGAATCAATGAGAACGGTGGCTTTCCACAACGACCACTGAAATAGAAGACGGGGCCGCAACAACAATAAAAGAAGTGAATCGTATAAAGCCCCGCAACATTCATATTATTTGATTTCACTAAAACTTGTAGAAAGTGCGTAAGAAATGTAAATTTGAATAATAATACAATACAAATAATGGGTAATATCGGAATGACGGTCGCCGAACGATCTACATGTATTTTCGTACCATTTAGGCTAGTAACACTAACCTTAAATCTAAATGGTACGAAAATACATGCGAAGCGTTCGGCGTCCGATATTACCAAATTATGAAACTGAAGGGAAAAAAAAAACACACACACAAAAGCAAGGCAAATTTGCATCTTAACCCGATCAGAGAAAAGTTTAGCCTATTTGGAGTTAGGCCTACTTCTCGTCTTAGTTTTAATTTCGTTTCTTTAAAAAACAATGCGATTTTGCCTTGGGTGATCATCATTACGGTCAACTAATGATTTAGGCTAGGCCTATATTTATTAAATAATTAATTACTATCAATGTTTGATTGACACTAAAAGTCGTATTTTTTTTTTTTTTTTTTTTCTTAACCAGCGGCACTTGGGCTTTCAGCCCTTCGGCCCAATGATATGTCATTGCGAGGCTGGGGAACCTGAGGACTTTCCTTCCAACCCGGTCAGGAGCTTCGCTCCTTCCCATCCACAGAGGGTTTATCACAGGAGCCGTTCAGGCTATTCAGTCAAATTTCCGGCCGTAAACATTTCTTCAAACGCCGACGCCCGGGTTTGAACCATGAACACCTGGTTGCCAGTACAACGCCGAAGCCATTACACCAGCGCGGCTCCCAAACTAAAAGTCGTATGGGTAGGTCTATTTAAAGCTACCAGTTGGGCTATAGGCCTAACGGCTATTCCAATTATTGAAGTTTGAAAGAGATTAGTTGCGCCAGTTTATATTTTCATTGCTAGCTTTAATATATATATATATATATATATATATATATATATATATATATATATATATATATATATATATATATATATATATATATATATATATATGATTTAAGATTAGTAAACCTAACCCAAAATGCTTATTACTGGTCTCTTTAGACCTATACTTTTATTAGGCACTATAGAACAGACACCAAACTGTTCTTCATTTCCACCATAAATTGTACTAATTTTTTTTTGCAGAAACAGACTAAATGATGATACAGTTACTGCATTTCTACAATGCAAAATAAATTCTAACTCCTGTTGTTTAGGTTTTAAAGCAAGTGAAGACATGCTTAAGGTAGTAGGCTACCTTGATAGGGTAAAAAACTCAAATTTTCCTTTCAGAATCAAACAATCTTGGGTATAGTGTTAGTATGGACTTAAAATTTTTGTCCACATAATGACCTCATTAATTATGCAAATTAGATATCCAATATGGCCGCCATAGTGAATAAATTATACACCTTTTTCAAAACATCATAACTATGTTATTTGTACAAGGATCTGACTGAAACTTGGCAAATTGAATTATTATATATAGCGTGAGGTCATGAACTAAAATGACAGAGATTGACAGAAAGGTTAATTTTTAATGAATTTTCAAAATTTATATTTCTGGAATGTTTGATATTTGTGCCTCATTATATATGCATGATGGTCATAAAACTAAAACTTTGAATTCAATTGTATCCATTTTAGGTCAGAATCTGTAAGATTATATGACAACCAACTGTGTTAATTTTCATGTCAATTGAATGTATATATTCAGAGATATCTTGTTTCAAAGATCACGAATTATGCTAAAAAGACAATTCCGAGAAAACAAAGAAAAACAGAAAAAGAACTCACAAAATGAAGTTTAATGAGCTCCTATTGAATAATGGTCTCCTTCTACTGCAGCAGCAGTGTCTTTGAATCCCCTTTTCAGTGCTCCCAGGGTCTTTCCATTGCAATGTCCTTACTTGCTGAATAGATCCTGTGCAGCGTTCTCCTGTAAGCTTTCTTTGCCATTGGTTGACTTGTGTTCATGTATATTGAAAAATTCTGCAATGCACTGTGGCCTTTCCCAATAGAACGCACAAATGCCACCATTCGCACATTTACTTCTTTGTGTTTGTGAGTAGCTGGAGATGAAACATCAGAAGTATTGAAATTGGCATTCCATTCGACACAGTTTGTGCACTTGATACTGATTTCATGACAAAAGCCATCCCGAGTCTCTTCGACGATCTCACAGGTCAGTGAGTACTGATAACATTTGTCACATCTAAAGTTAGCGCATAAAAACCCAAACAGCAGTTTTACATCCATAAGGATAAACACATTTCCTCTGTTGTCATTTTTAGCTTGTCCTTCACTTTCTTGGACCTTTATTTTCTTTGCTGAGGAGCACAGAGGCTTTATAGCGTCACTATCGACAATAGGTGTCTCATTTTCAGGCAACGGTTTGTTGGTGTACCTATTTCCAAGGAACTTACTTTGTCTTATTTCCCATTGTGAACAAAAGAAGCTCTGCTAACTACTATTATACAGAATCAGTATAAAACTAGAAATAAATAGAGTTGATGTGGGTGAAAATGCACAATGCATGTAACAAATGCTGAAATTTACGATCAAAGCTTTCTAGACACACACTTTTGAAAAATTCATAAGAAATCATTGAGTGATTCCCCTTGGAAAAGTTATAAATATCTTTTTCCTGTTGCCTCAGTATAATTATAATTTCACAGTTTTACAATTACGCACCTTCATGTTGGGTCATTATTCACATGGTAACCAACTATAAACATTGGTTGCTATGCAAATCACTCAAGGGGGTGTGTGTAGAAAAATACTGATTCCTATCATACCAGAGTATCTCTAAGCTTCTATGAATTATTTTTAGGACAAGAACATGTTGACGATGATTTAAAGAATGAAAATTGTTGGATTTTTATTTTTTTTAATCTTTTGTGGGTAGCCTACTACCTTAAAAAGGCATAGGGCGCATGTCACTATGATGGTGCAGAACCATCTAATTGAATATATTTTTACATGAATTAACTCTTTTGTTACGTTTTTCAGTCTTTGTACAGGTTTTGCGTGTCTTTGTACAGGGTTTTTGGATTTTTTGTACAGGTTTTTCATGTCTGAGGTGTGGCATGTATGCACTCGGTTACGTCTGAAAACAAACTGATTTAATCTAACTTCTGATCTTGTCAGCCTGAAGGTACCAGTAAAAGAATGATTTACCAAAACCTTGCTTTCAGAAGATGGCAGCTTGGGTTCAAAGTTCTTGTTGATTAATTAATTACCCCTAGCAGAGTCATAGTCTTAGGTTGGTCTGTAGTTACCATAGGTAACTAGGATTGGCATTATCATCTCGCCTAGTGATCTATACAGCTTGACTCTACCTTTGACTTCGATACACCATTACTCTTTTCAAAGAATGGGGTATTTCTTTTTAAGACCAGTCTCTTATCTGGCACTATCCTGGTATCATCTGATACACCTTTTTGTCCAGGATCTCATACATCAATTTTTTTTTTTTTTAACGTACGCCAGCTATTACTCAAGGTGAGAATCTCAGGTTAGTATATCTAACCTGAGACTGATTTTTACGTGAGTACAGTAAAATCTCGCGTATAATACACACAATTTTTACTCATTTTTGCCCGCTAAAACTCGGGTGCGTATTATACGCGAGTACTAAAAAATACTGTACACGTAATTTTCGATATCGAAAGTAACCTACATTGGAAAGTTTGTCAAGTTTTTGTCACAATTTGACAGTGAAAATGGCGCAAAATTGAATGTGCCATGTGTTTTCTTATGTGTCAGACATTGTTGCAAAACGCATTACGCACTCTTGGTCTTCAATCTGTTTTGATATTAAGCTTGGTTGTGAAGTTTGTCATTTGATTATTTTGAGCCCTAAAAATGAATTCGAGAAAATGTTGTACTGCAGCAGAAAAGCTCTTAGTGGTAAAATATGCAGAATCTAACGGCAATTGGGCAGCAAGTCGACATTTTTCCGTTAACGAGTGCAACATTCGATTATGACGAAAAAATAAAGAGGCACTGCAAGTGTTGCCTAGTAAGAAAAAGGCGAATCGTAGGTTACCACCAGATCTTCCAGACCTAGAAAAAAAACATTACTGGAGTGGGTAGTGGATAGAAGGCAACAAGGCATCGGTGTTTCATGCATTGAAATCCGACTTAAAGCTCTGGAACTTAAAAAACCTCGTACAGGCACAACAACATTTAAAGCGTCATATGGATGGGCAGTTCGTTTTATGAAGCGACATGGTCTTTCAGTTCGTCGAAGAACTACTATCGCGCAGCATCTTCCATATTCTTTCAGATTTTTAACAAATGTTTAATAAAATAAAATCTTGAAAAATTATGGTGCGTATTATACACGAATTTCCATTTTACCAGAAAATTTTGGGCTAAATCAAGCATGCGTATTATACACGAGTGCGTATTATACGCGAGACTTTACGGTATCCCTTTTTTCCCTGTACAAAGACAGGTGTCCACTCGCCATTCAGGCAGATACTCGCTGTCTTCGGAGAGTACCCATTAGAGCTGGGTCGGCTCAGGAGCTGCCAGTACCTGGTCGACGACACTCTTCAAATGTTTTCGCCCAGGGCTCGAATTAATCCAGTCCAAGTCCCGATCGACGACACTTTTTAAAATGTCCTCGCTCGGGCTTGAACCTGGATCACCCGATCGCCAGCACAGTGTGGTAACCATTACACCAGCGCCGCTCCCATACATCAAATAAAATAAACCTCTCGCGACAGGTGGAAAATTATCAGGAAAAATACAGATAGTAAGGGTAGAATAGCCATAGTTCAGATAAGGAACAACACACACATACACAATAGTAAACATACATGCACCACCAGATTACAGACACCAACCCTTGTTTTATGATAGCCTAGAAAGCCTACTCACGCATTCATACAGGGGGCAGAATATCATATTAGGGGGAGATTTTAATTGTATACTGACAAAAATGGATGTTATAGGCGGGGATGTCAAAACACAAATTCGGATGGCAAAGAAGGAGGGCACTCACCAGCTATCTATGCTACAAACCATAGTAGACATGCACAGCTCAAAGGACACCTACAGAGAGACACATCCCAATGGGACTGACACCACACATACAAACAACGCACAAGGCAGAACAGCACGATTAGATAGAATTTATATACCATCAACACACTGTACAATTGAGTCCAAACACTTACCAGAAACACTCAAATTTACAGACCACAAAGCGGTTTAGGCAACTGTAAACACTACTGTTAAAGTCTGTTTGTCTTAAGCTAGGGATGTAAACTTTTTTATACTATGGTCTAAGGGAGATTACAGGTTGTAATACTTTTTGGTACAGGTCTGATTTAGTTGTTATCTCCCTTGACTTGCCATTTGGTCATATAAGATTTTCTGTTCGTAGATTTTTCTAGAACAGTTCACGAGAACGTTTCAGTTTGTTCTCGTGGGAGCTAAACTCACGTCACGTGATTATCGGCGCATGGGTGTTGGTTTGGCGGGACTGTGAGACTGGATCCCGTGACAGTCGGCCTGGGCGTTCTGAGCTGAGAAGGTGTTCAGCGATCCTTCTCGGACTGTGTGAACGGGGAACAGAGTCCTCTGTGTGATAAAAATGTTTGAGATTTTTTTCCCGTTATAATTCTGACATATTTCTGAGAGCCAAGGATGGCGAATGTTTTGTGTTTTATTTCTTGGATGGCAGTGAAGGTAAAAATACCCTTTAAACTATTTTTTTGTAGCCAAGAACTTTGTATTATGATGCTACCAGCCCAAGATGGTTGGCTGATATATTGAGGTGACTTTCTCCTGGTGCGGCGGAGAGTTTATGAGAATATTGATATTGTTATCTTGCCAAAGAATTATATGACTTGTTTGTCAGAGGAAACATAGAGAATATTATATATGGAAGCCCGACACTTATGCGGCTTATATTGGCAAAGAATTATATGACTTGTTTGTCAGAGGAAACATAGAGAATATTATATATGGAAGCCCGACACTTATGCGGGTTATATTGGCAAAGAATTATATGACTTGTTTGTCAGAGGAAACATAGAGAATATTATATATGGAAGCCCGACACTTATGCGGCTTATATTGGCAAAGAATTATATGACTTGTTTGTCAGAGGAAACACAGAGAATATTATATGGAAGCCCGCCATTTATGCGGCTATATTGCTAAAGAGTTACCTGGCATGTTTTGTCAGAGGAAACACAGAGAACATTTGATATTTTGAAGCCCGCCATATATGCGGCTATATTTTGCCAGAGTCTCTGTCGTATTGGATGCAGTGAATTAATATTATCTACATGATGTTGATGGGCTTGAACCTTGTCCTAATGACAGTATGTTTGTTTGATGTCAACGTGATGTTATCGTAATAAATCGTTGGAACCGTGCAAGTCGTTTTCAACCTTCCTGACTTCTACATGTGGTATGAAGGGTGTGTATACTATGAATAATTGATCAAGAACTTACACCCATTCGCATATGTTGCCTTAACTATACACACACGCCATGTCGCCACTTCTACTCTTCACTTCATGCCACGAGAAGAATACAAGCCACAATAACAGTTTGCAACAGTGCACCGATCAAGAACTTGATCACAATCATAAAACGCTTTTTGCGACAGTGGTGGTTAGAATCCTTACATCCAACAGTAACAACCACCACCTTTTCAACAATCAAACATTATCATACTGCAACAACCACACTCATATCACATACAAACGCTCACCTCACTGGAAATTCAACAACACACTGCTACAAAATAAAACATATGTAGAGCAAATGATGCAACTCATTCTTACATACACAAAAGATTTAGCAATTGAAAACATACAACAACACTGGGAGCTATTAAAGAATACTATATGTGAGAGAACACAACAAACTGGCAACCAAGATTCATAGAGACAAAATACGACAGGAAAAGATAATAGAAAAAGCTATCAAACTCGCAACTCTAATTGATAAAACAGCTCCTCACATCATTACATTACAGGAAGAATTAGAATAATACCAACACCATAGGTGCCTTGTTACGGACAAAACTGAACACAATCAATCACACAAGAGATACCCAGCAAACAATACATGGCAATAGAACAAAACACAGCGAAACAAGCAAATAGGCCAAAAAGTTGACTCACGTGGAAACATACAATCGAAGGCACAACACACAGCACAAGCCTTTGAGGACTACTATAGAAATCTTTACACAGTAGAAGGAATACAACCACATATACAGGACACTTTCATGCGATACACTAAGAAACTGAGCAACAAAGATAAACAATCTCTTGATGCAGAACTGACCCTAGAAAACATAACACACGCAGTAAATGAAATCCAAAATGGCAAGTCACCAGGACCAGACAGATTCACAGCTGAATTCTACCAACTTTTTTTCCCCATGTTAACCCCTCTCCTATTAAGAGTATATTTGGAATCTTTCGAAAAAAAGGAATTTCTATCTAGTGTCAGCCTGTCATACATCACTCTAATCCCTAAAGATGATCCGGACAAAACAAAGCTAAAGAACTACAGACCAATATCACTCCTAAACACATACTATAAAATCTTAGCAAAAACCCTAACAAACAAACTCAAACCTTTCATGGCTACACTCATACATGAAGACCAACAGTGTAGTCTCCAGCACAGAAACATTCATCACCACCTACACACATGAGAAGGGTTGCCAATCGTCAATCCTATCTCTAGACCAGGAAAAAGCCTTTGACAGAATATCCCACTCATACCTCCATAAAACTTTACTACACTGCAACATTGGTGAATACTTTAGAAAGTGGATTGAAATTATCTACACAAAACCTGAAAGCATTCATCATCAGCTGCCATCTCCTGAAAGCAAGGTTTTGGTAAATCATTCTTTTACTGGGATCTTCCAGCAGACAAGATCTGTTGGGCAGGAGTGTCCCCTTTCCCATACTCTATGTACTAGCTCTAGAACCACTGCTAGGAAAAATTAGACCAGATAGTACGAGGGGCGTTCAGAAAGTAATGCACCACATCGTTTTTCTCAGCTAATAATGAAAATAGAAGCATGAAATTTTGCACACTTCAAATATGGCATGTGCCAATTGTGTGCACTAAATTGCACTGCAACCGGCCAAATAATACGGCTGCCCTAAACCATTGAAATGGAGCGTGTTAGCAACTTGCGTTATAAACAGCGAATTGTGATAGAATTTCTCGTTGCAGAGAAGGAAACTGTTGTGAATATTCACAAGCATCTATGTGATGTGTATGGAAGTTCTGCAGTCGACAGGAGTACAGTCAGTTGCTGGGTTCAGAGAATCAAAGAATCAGGAAGTGGAGATACGGAGCTGCTTGATCGGCTGCGCTGTGGACGTCCTGCCTCAGCCACCAACGCAGAAATGTTGAAATGCGCTGAGGGCATTATTCTTACTGATAGGCGAATCACTACTCAACAATTGGCCTTACAGCTGTCAGTCAGCATTGGTAGTGCAAATGCAGTTATAAAAACTCTCGGATTTTCTAAGGTTTGCGCAAGATGGGTTCTTCGAAGTCTCACAAATGACCACCGATTGCAAAGGAAAGCAATTTCTTCTGAATTGTTGGAGTGTTTCAATGCTGATGGAGAGAACTTTTTGGCTAAGATCGTTACAGGTGACGAAACCTGGGCACATCATTTTGAACCTGAGACAAAAAGACAGTCAATGGAGTGGCATCATCCGCAATCACCACGAAGAAAGAAATTCAAGACAATTCCTTCAGCTGGAAAGGTCATGATCACTGTCTTTTGGGACATTGAAGGTGTGATTCTTGTGGACGTTATGCCAAGAGGAGAGACAATCAATTCACAAGCTTACATTAAGACATTGAAAAAACTCAATCAACGTTTTCGCAGAGTTCGGCCGCACAAGAATCCAGCAGACCTGCTTCTCCTTCACGACAATGCGCGACCTCACACAAGTCTGGCAACACGGGAAGCAATCTCAAAATTGGGTTGGACTGTACTACCCCATCCACCCTATAGTCCCGATTTGGCACCCTCTGATTTTCATCTATTTGGTCCACTTAAAGATGCACTCCACGGCGACCGTTGCCTCAACTGGCTGTGTGTGGTGTACCCGGAAACGGGGCCTCCCAGTACTGAGACACAGTTAAGTCCCCGATGTCATTTATCGGTGCAGAGTTGAGAGAGATGGCTGAGCATCACAATCCCCCCTGTGTTGCAGCATGATGAGAACCCAGAATTGCACACTGAGCTTGGGGGGATCACTTGGGCACCAGACTTAATACTGGCTCTTGACTGGATGGCCGCATGCAGGAGATTTCTACAATGGGGGGGTTGGCAGGTGGTGGGTATCTGGAAGTGGCTCTGTGCAGGACGTGAGGATTCCTTGGGTGAGCCCAGAACCAGAGCACAGCATTGTGCAAGCTCTGCATAGTTGGAGAGCCCCCTGGATGACGGGGAATGCACAGTGTGCTACCCCACCTGTCCCCAACTGCTAACTTAGAACCAGAAGTGGGGTCCTCTGTATGCGTGCCAGGCCAGGATAAAATGCCTGGGAAAGAGACTGGAGCTCAGAACTCCCTAACTCAAAGTTGCAGGATGGCAGGAAAGACAGGGCTATTTTGAAGATAATGCAACCATATTTTCACCATACGAGCTCGGACGCCGCCTCGGTAAACAAGGTCCGCGCAGAGCAGTGACACCCCCAGGCTGCTTGCGAATAGTCTACTACTGGGAACATAAACAGATTAGGGATGAGCCCACTCTCCCGTTGAACAGGTGCTAAAGTCATAGATACTGGGCCAGAAGGCGCACCGGAAACCACAGTATCACACAACTCGCTTTTTTTTTTTTCTATGGAGAGTACACCGTCAAATAAATCTCGTACTGGTGCTCGCCCTGTGGAGCTCCACCAGGCAGGTGCAGTGCCGGGCTCTGAGCCTCGACAGAGCCCACCCTCAGCTACTGGAGGACCCTCTAGACCGTCTTGTGGAGTCAGCAGACGGCGGAGGAGAACTACTGACCAAAACAAAAACAGAAAAAGAGAAACCCAGAGTGCCACTTGTCATGATGCACTGGAATGCAGAGGGAGTGAACAGCAAGCAGGCTGGATACAGCAAAAAGACAGAGCTGGAAAACATCTTGTATGAGAAGCAAGTCAGTGTTTGCTGTATCCAAGAGACTCACTTGAAAGCAGATCAAACCTTTAAAATAAGGGGATATCAATGCTTCAGATCCGACAGAAAAGATAGACGAAAAGGAGGAGTACTTACTCTTGTAAGGAATAACATTCCTGCACACGAAAGGAAAACCTTCATGGATGGAGCAGAATATCAGCTGTTGCAGATAAAGGTAGACAAGATGGAAATAGAACTCCTGAACTATTACTGTCCGAACAACAAACCCCTGAGTCTCAGCTCTATACAGGTACCAGCCACCAACTTTATAGCAGTTGGAGACTTTAATAGCCACTCCCAGAGCTGGGGCTATAACCATCTGGATCACAGAGGTGAAGAGGTTGAAACTTGGCAAGATGATCACTCCCTAATCCTAGTCAATAATGCCACAGATACTCCTACCTTCTACTCCAGAGGATGGCACGCAACTTCAACACCAGATCTTGCCTTCTCCACACCAGATATAGCTGGATCTATTAGTAGAGAAGTAGGAGACCAACTAGGGGGAAGCGACCATCGCCCAATCTTTCTTACTGTCCAGAGTGCAACTCTCAGTACAGGCCCAGCCATTACAAGATGGAACTACAAAAAAGCCAACTGGGGTTTATTCAGGCATCAGGTGAACACGCTGCTGTCTACCCTCAAGGTACAGAACAGAGACATTAATGAAGTGGTAAAAGACTTCAACAGATGCATACTACAAGCTGCAAAAGAAACCATTCCCAAAGGATGCCGGCGTAACTACATACCATACTGGTCCAGCACACTCCAAGAACGTCAGGAAGCCATGGACAGGGCTAGAAAGGACGCAGAGTCTCAGCCTTCACTTGAAACTCACAACAAATGGAAAAAGGCTGTAGCAGAGTTTCAGAGAACAAAGCTAGAAGAAAAACGGAAAGCTGGAGAACTAAAACGGCATCGCTGAACCTTGAGAAAGACGGCAGGAAACTTTGGAGATTAGTCAAGTCTCTAAATGAAGAGCGTTCCTCACCTAGGCAGACTATCACATTGGATGAAGGTGGCAAACTTTTCAGAGGAAAACAAGCTGCAGACTTGTTTGCTAGAAGATACAGTTCAGAAAGCAACTTACCCATTAACATAGATCATCAGAGAGAGATAAGAAAAGAAATACTGGCAACCATGGGACAGACAGATACTCCTGCCCCAATGAGGGAACCCATCACACTAGGAGAACTACAGAAGGCTATTTCCAAGCTTAAGTTTCAAAAGTCACCCGGCCCAGACAAAATCAGCAACGAAATGCTAGTAAATCTGAGCTCAGCAGCAAAGACAAAACTGCTTGAGATATTCAACCACAGCTGGTTGAAAGGAACGGTACCCCAAGTATGGAGAGAAGCCATCACAATAACCATACTAAAGAAAGGGAAATGTAAGACCGAGGCTGCAAGTTACCGGCCAATCAGTCTCACAAGCTGTGTTGGGAAGACTATGGAGCGAATAGTCAACCACAGATTGAAATGGTATTTAGAGTCTGAGCAGATCCTGGTGCCGGAACAAGCTGGATTTAGAGAATGCTACAGTATAGAAGACCAAGTTACTTACTTGTCTCAAGCAATAGAAGATGCCTTCCAGGAGAAGAAAAAGGTCCTAACGATCTGGGTCGACTTCAAGCAGGCCTTTGACAAGGTGTGGAAAGATGGCCTCATTGCAAAACTTAGGAGAAGTGGAATCCAAGGCAACATGATGAAATGGATCCAGTCATACTTGCATAACAGGAGAACTAGAGTCACTCTTGATGGTCTGCAGAGCAGAAAAGTGTTGCTCCATCAGGGGGTACCTCAAGGAGGAGTAATTTCCCCAACACTCTTCCTTGTTTACATCAATGACCTGGTGAAAGATCTCCCTGCAGGAGTTAAAGCTGCCTTATATGCAGATGACCTAGTACTCTGGTGCGCTGATGAAAATGTCACCACAGCAAATTATAGAATGCAGCGGGCAGCAGACATGCTAGTGTCATGGGCAGAGAAATGGCTTATCACAATAAACACAGACAAAACCTCCACAACACTGTTCTCCCTCGCCCCCAAGGACAAATCAGCTAACATACACCTAGGGACAACCGTGATCAAGGAAGAAAGCTACCCCACCTATCTTGGGGTGACATTTGACCAAAGGCTTACATGGAATAAGCATATTGAAAACGCAGAAGGAAAGGCCCGAAGACGACTAGGCATACTCAGAAAATTAGCAGGTACCAACTGGGGAGCAAATGAATGAAATCTAAAGAAGATTTATAATGGAGTAATAAGACCACACTTAGAGTTTAGCTCAGCAGCATGGTCTTCAGCTGCTAACTCACATCTGCAGTCTTTGGACAAGGTGCAAAATCAAGCTCTCAGGCTCATTACAGGAGCCATGAAAACTACACCAATAACAGAGATGCAGAAGGTTGCTGGATTACAGACATTGTCCCATAGAAGAGACACAAAAACCATGATCCAGATGGAAAAGTACAACAGTATGCCAATGCACCCAATGAAGGCAAGACTAGATGATCTGGCATTGGGACGTCTAAAGCGTAGCAGCTTTGTGCTTCGGGGGAAAAGACTTATAAGACAGCATCAAGAAGACCTATCCATGAAGACAACACCACTGAAGCCCACCCTATACCCTGTACCATGGGAGCAGGCCAGCAGTGCCCTCCAAATTAATACATCAGTCAGTGGTCTCACAAGTGGATGTGAGTATAATGATCTGCAAAAACGAACTGCTACATTGAGTATGATCCAAGAAAGCTATCCCGGTCAATCATGGATACATGCCTATACAGATGGATCAGCAACAAATGCTGTTAGGAATGGAGGTGCCGGTATCTTTATCTCATATCCTGACAACCACTATGAGACTAGGCACATTCCCACTGGTAAATTCTGTTCCAACTATACAGCTGAGGTTCAAGCTCTAGAGCAAGCTGCAAATATGATTTATAACACCAACTCTGACTGCCACCAGGTAGTCATCCTCACAGATGCACTGTCTGTCCTGCAAGCTCTCAAGGGTGGTAAACTCCCGCATCTGAGAAATGAACTAAACCAGGTAGCTGCCAAAAAGAGAACCATACTTCAGTGGGTACCATCTCATTGTGGTGTACCCGGAAATGAAAAGGCAGATAAACTTGCAAAAAAGGGAGGAGAATGTGAACAAGAAGATAATGAAGTCACATACTTTGAGAAAAAGAGAGCTATCCAGACTATCAGAAGAGAACAGAAACCAACCCAAAGACGACTATCACACTCTCGACCGGCAGGGACAGATAACTATTTTTCGACTCAGGACAGGGCATAACAAACTGAATAAACACATGCACAAGCTACGATTGTCTGCTTCACCACTGTGCACATGTGGATTAAACGAACAAACTGCTGAGCATGTTCTACAGGACTGTCCTCTGTATGACCAGTTAAGAAAGATATACTGGCCGAATGACTCAACACTAAACTCAAAGCTATATGGAGTTAAAGAGGAACTTCAAACAACAGTCGACGGTGTATGTGTACGTGGCGAAGAAAGGAATACATGCACTTATTTCACGCTGGCATAAAGCCGTACAAGTTGATGGGGATTATGTTGAATAATACCGATGTTTACATGACATATCCATGTATATTGTGTATAAATTTCATGCTTTTTGAATAAACAGCTCCTGAGAAAAACGATGTGGTGCATTACTTTCTAAACGCCCCTCGTACTATCAGAGGCACCTTTATTCAGGGTAAAGGGGAACAAAAGTTGCATGCATATGCAGATGATGCTACCTTCCTTCCCTCCAATGATAGGTCTATACAAAATATTCTAGACACATTCACGCTTTTTGGTAAAGGTAGTGGGTCAAAATTAAACGTCCAGAAGTCTACAATTATGGGTATAGGCAGATGGAAAAACAAAGTGGATTTTCCCTTTGATTTAACGTCAACAATAAACATGAAACTGTACGACAAATACTTCCCATCTCACTCAAATCGCACACACAATGTCACGTGGCAGAACCTTGTCACACAGATCACAGACATGCTACACCGCTACAAATACAAAACAACAACCATTTTTGCCAGAGATGGAGTAGTGAACTGTTTTATTATTCCAAAAATAATTTACGTAGCTACGGTCTTTGACCCTCCACAACAGACGATAACAGAGATAAACAAGGAGAATATGCGCTTTGTTTTTGGGCACACTTTATTTAGCATTAATCATCAAGCTGTCGCGCATGAGAAAAGATTCGGGGGAATTGCCCTCCAAGATTTAGGGACAAAAATAAAGGCACTTCGAATTAAACATGTAAGAAGTATAATAAAAGACACAGAAAAACACACACTGGCTCATTACTACATAGGGCTTAGACTTGCTAGACTGAGACCACTAAGGAACACTGTCCCACATCATTTCGGTACACTGCCACCGTTTTACAGGACATGCAGAAGAGCCATTAGAGGACACAAAATTTTGATTAACCAGAAAACAAACACAATTAGCAGACACCTGGTCAGGTTACAAGCACCAACATTGCACCTTGGAATTGGGAGAGGATGCAATTATTTTATGACAGATTACACCGAGATTTTCACTGATCTTCACAACAAAAGCATCGCACCGGGAGCCAGAGAAGTCACATATCGACTTTTGTATAACATGACACCAGCCACAGAGGGAGCAGCACACAGATTAAAATGAAAATCACGATGCCAGATGTGCCGGGCAAATGTACAAGAAAGTGAGCAACACATTTTCTATAAGTGTAGTACAATTATACCAGCAAAGAGAATCTTACAAGACATACTGGACATACATGCGAAACAGAAAACAGACATTTTCAAGGCCATTATGCTCAATTCAGTTCCCAAGACACTACCAGACACCAATTCAAGGTTGATCATTTTGCTCTCGGATTTTCATTATTTAATATGGATATGTCGCAATAAATCAGTGTTTGCCTTCAAAGTTATTCGCCAAGCCCTTTTCCTCCATTTGTTCCTTCAACAAGCGATGCGTATTTTGTAACCTGTCCACTACCTCCAGCTACTCATAGCCCAAATCCAGGATCTTTGACCTGTCATATATTCTTAAAGCAAAGCCTTTAGTTAGACAAAAGTCACTATCCTACCCCCTACTTTTTTTTAACACACCACCTCACTCCCTCCCCACACATTGCTAATTTCGAGATAGACCTACTCCATAACCTTTCTGTCTAAATTTTGTTTTTCTTTATTAATTTGTATTTATCAAAATCATCTCTCCCCCTGTAACACACATCCTCCCTTGGCCGCACACACACAACGCTAAAGACGAAGTAATCCATCACCCAATATATTTATTTTAAGTACACGTGAGAGTGCGCGTATGTAAAAAATTTTACCCCTTTTTTTGTCATGTCCGCAGAGAATATAAATTATTATTAGTTAATTTTTGTAAAAATTTTTTAATGAGCTTACTTAAACATGTGTTATATTGATAGTCATAAATTTGTTTTCAGTTTTGTAAAAGCATGTAAAAGGGGAAAGTAACGTCAGAGTGTAAGAAAGAAACTCCGCCAATGCCGGTCCCCAGCCCGGATGAAAAAGGAGGAGGGCGGCCTGCATGGAGGCCGTAAGGAGGCAGCCCCTCCACCATGCAAAGGCACAACAGGCCAATCACCTGTTTGCTTTAAATCACGATTACTAGCAACACAAGAGAGAAAACCGGACGGATTCTAAAGGTGACGAACTGGAACGGACTACGGACTACGACTTATGGAACTTGGAACACAAGAAGTATAAATGGGAAGGAAGAGGAGCTGGTGGAAGAGATGAGGAAAGCAAAACTAGAAATCCTGGCTATAACGGAAACAAAGAAAAAAGGACAAGGAGTCATGGATCTCGATGGCAACACGCTGCTCTACAGTGGTGTACCCATGTCTGAAAGAGCTAAAGGGGGCATGGGTTGCATTGTGGCCCAAAATCAAAAAGATAGTATCAAGGGATGGAACTTTGTCTCGGAGCGCATTATGGTTGTTAAACTAAAAGAAGGAGAAACCATAGTCAACCTGGTCATAGTGTATGGGCCAAATGAGGATGAGAGAGCAGAGGTCAAGGAGGAATTCTTCGAGCTGCTTCAAAGGACAGTGGATGACTGCCTAGATAAAGTTATCATGCTCGGAGATTTTAATGCCAGAGTTGGAAATGACCATGCTAGATGGGGTGGAGTTATCGGAAGATATGGAGAAGATACTCTCAATGACAATGGAAAGCGACTCCTTAGATTCTGCAGTGAGCAGAATCTGATCATTACAAACACAAAGTTCCCCCATAAGCGCATACATGCATACACTAGATGTGAACCAACAAAGAATGAGAAGTCAGTGATCGACTATGCCATTGTTCGGAGAAGCTCATTCAAATATGTCTGAGATGCTAGAGTCTGGAGGGGGCCAGAGATTGGAAGTGATCACTACCTGCTAACAATCAAAAGAACATCTGAAAGAGTTGCTCAGCCTAGGAACTGCCCAACATCACGCAAGAAACCAAGTAAACGAGCAGGAGAAATGAGCATTAGGACCTACAAGCTGAGAGAGCCAGAAATTAAGACCAGATATCAGGGGCTTATTGCTGCAGCGTTGAGCAACACAGAAGAACGACCTGATGACTTGGAAACCTCTCTGGATTAAATTCAAGGATATCATAAAGACAGCTGCTGCAGAAGCATGCGGTGAAGTCCGACTTGGGAACAAGAGAAAGAGGACACCTTGGTGGACAGAGGAAGTCAAAGAGAAAATAAGAGAGAAGAAAATGGCATGGAAACAATACTTAGGAGCTAAAAACACAACAGGACAAATGGAAAAATATAGAGAATATGTGACACTCAGAACAGAAGCAAAGAATAAAGTGCTAGCAGCAAAACAGAAGTCCTAGGAAGAATTTGGAGAAAAGCTAGAAAAGATGCACAAGAAAACCAGAAATTGTTCTATAAGACCCTAAAGAACATGAGGAAGGAAAAACAATGCCCTCTCAAATTTATAAAGGACAAGCAAGGCAAATTGCTTACTGCCCAGAAGGAAGTAATGGGAAGATGGAAAGAATATTTCTCAGAACTCCTGGATGGTGAGCATGGTGAAGCATCAGAAATGATAAACACTAGCACAGAAGAGAAAACCAATGATGGTGTAGATGACATAAAGATGGAAGAACTGAAGGCAGCACTGGAGAAAATCAAGATGGGCAAAGCAGCAGGGCATGATGGTATAACACCAGAAATGGTTAAGTTCATGGGAGCATCAGGCGACCTATTACTCTTAAGGGTTTTACAGGCAGCGTGGTACAACAAGACAATACCAAAGGATTGGGAGATTGCCATCATAACACCAATTTTCAAAAAGGGTGACAATCGACAGTGTGGAAACCATAGAGGCATATCCCTTCTCAGTGTCCCTGGTAAAATCTACTCTAGAATCCTAGAGCAGAGACTCCGACGCCTAGCTGAGCCACAATTGGATGAGGTCCAGTGCGGATTCCGAGCAAACTGAAGTACTCAAGACCTAATCTTCACACTCAGACAGCTGTGTGAAAAGGCCCTTGATTATAAGAGTGAGATGCATCTTTGTTTCATAGATCTGGAAAAGGCGTTTGACAGGGTCCCCTGGAGCAAACTTTGGGACTGTTTGGCAAGGAAGAATATTCCAGCACCTCTGATTCATGCTATACAGAGCTTCTACAAGTCTTGCAGAAATTATTTGAGGACAGCAAACCATAAGTCGGAAGAGTTTAGGACCACCACTGGTGTAAGACAAGGTGATATCCTATCACCTTACCTCTTCATACTCCTTATGGACGATGTCATCAAGGCATGTAAGGAGAGAACAAGAAAGTATTCAGTGGGGTACTGGAAGATGAGACAGGTCTATATTTCGGAGCTGGCATTTGCTGATGATGTTGCCCTGATTGCTAAATCAGAGGCACATCTCCAATCCAACCTGCAAGTCTGGAAGGAAGAGCTGGAGAAGAGAGGGATGGTCATAAGCAGCTCTAAAACAAAATCCATGGTGATATCACGAGAAGAAAGAAAACATCAGATTAAGCTGGGAGAACAGGTCCTGGAGCATGTCGACCACTTTAAATACCTCAGAGCTATTATAGACCGAAAGGGAGGCATCAAAGAAGAGTTGGCCACTCGAAAAGCAGCAGCTGGGAGACTTTTTCAGGCCATAAATCGAGGATTCCTCAGCAAGAGAGAGGTTGGTAAGAAAACGAAAATGGCTGTTTACCGCTCCACCTATGTCCCAGTCTTGACATACGGATGCGAGTCATGGGCAATGACTACAACCCATAAAAGCCAGATCCAAACCTCAGAAATGAGGTATCTGAGGAAGGTGGTTGAAGTAACAAGAAGAGACATGGTACGCAACCAGACGATACGTCAAGGTCTTAAATCCTACCCCCTGCAGACCCAAGTAGAACAGTCCCAATTAAGATGGTTTGGCCATGTCTGCAGAATGGGAGACGATCGGATACCACGACAAGCATGGGAAACAAAGAGCCAAGGATCCAGACCCCGAGGACGACCCAGAGTCCGCTGGGAGGACAACATTAGACAATCTTTGAAGGATCGAGGACTAGAATGGAACCAGGCCAGGAGGAAGACAGCCGATAGGATAGTCTGGCGCTCTCTCTTCCAAACCTCTACACCTCACGGTAGAAGGGGAATGACTAAGTAGTAGTAGTAGTGTAAGAAAGAGTGTATAAATGAGTATGTGTGAGGGAGTGAAGGGTTTCTTCATTGTATTTACCTTGAAACTACTTTACTGAAACGTAAAAAATTAACACAACATCTGTATTTCAATTTGATCTTCTTTTATAATAATGCACATGATGTTTGTAACATTATGAAAAGAGCAAATTTAACATATATATATATATAGACTGGGTGATGTGCCAGACAACAGAGGGCAGTCCAAGAGGAATAAGATGGACTACATTTTCTACATTGGAAGATCTGGAATATGCAGATGACATTGCACTACTAACACATTCACATCAACACATCCAGGAAAGACCGGATAGACTTAATAAGTATAGCCAGCAGGTGGGCTTGAACATCAATTTAAAGAAGTCAGAGGTCATGATGCTCAATGTGAGCAACCCTGAGCCCATATCAGTAAGGAATCAGCAACTGGTACAGACAGACACCTTCACATACCTAGGATGCATAGTAACACCAGACGGCGGGGCAAGCAAAGACATCAACAACAGAATGAACAAAGCAAGAACAGCCTTTTTTTTAGCCTAAACAACATCTGGAAGTCCTCTCAATACAGCACAAGCAAAAATTAGGATTATATCAGAGCTGTGTGCTTTCTGTGCTTCTCTGTGGTGCGGAAAGCTGGAGAGTTACAGAGAAGGAAATGTCGAAATTGTCCTCTTTTCACACAACATGCCTAACGAAAATTCACCGAATCTTTTGGCCGAATACCATCACCAACCAAGATCTGCTTACTCGGAGCAAGCAAGAGGACAAGCACACCATCATAGCTGGCAGACACTGGAACTGGGTTGGCCATGTCCTCAGAAGAGATCCCGATGCCATCACAAGAACAGCTATGCTTTGGACCCCTGAAGGAAAACGAAAGAGAGGCCGACCAAAAACAACTTGGCGAAGGACTGTGGAGGCTGAGATGCAAAGAATGAACCAAAGTTGAGGCACTGTACGAAGGATGGCCACCGACCGAGCAAAGTGGAATAAATTTGTTGTTGCCCTACAAGACGTATCTAGGCGTGATGGCCACTGACTGCTTTGACGGTTGGCGGCTAAGGATCAAAGAAGAAGAACATATATATATATATATATATATATATATATATATATATATATATATATATATATATATATATATATACACACACACACAGATGCATAACCAAGAATCCAAACACCCGAAAACCAAAATATTCCAAAAATCGTAAGCTTTTTTCAGCCGTTCCAAACCGATTTTTGGGTGACTTACAATATTTTGGGTGAAATACAAAAACTTAAAAAAAAATCTGATTTCCGAAACATGGCCGCCCCTGAGCATTTAAGATTCTGGGTTACGCATCTGCGTATTTATGTATATAATTTATCTCATTTTCAAAATGGGTTGCCTTTCTCCTCATGGTCTAAATGTCCAACATCATTTTGCTTAACTCTGTTATTCAATGGCTGTCCACTACTTTAGACTACTTGATTTCATCCATCGCTTTTTCACGATCTTTCTGTGTTTCGTTTCCTGTCCTACTTGTGTATTTTTATGACGTCACGTTTATTTGTGATTCCTGACGCCATTGTATTCACCTCTTCACCGTATCTTTTGCCGAGATTGTCATAGCAGGGCTTCTTGTATTGTTATTACGTTTTCTGCTTTTAATTTTCGTTGATTGTAGAATTAATTGTCTTTACATTTTTTCGGTTTTTGTATTTTCCTTGCTTTATTATTGCTCTTCACCTGTGTTATAATTTATACATTACGTTTTTGTAGTGTTCTATAGCATATTTCTTTAACCTGTCTATATTTGTTGTCCTTGTTGCCTATTTGTAAATGTGGCTGACAAAGGGTGAAACCCGAAGCTACCCGTGTTTCCAGTTATACTTATAAAAAAAGGCCGTTGAGACAAAACACACAGTACATGTGTTTTCTTGTAAAACGGAATTGATTAAATATATTGTACGTCTTGAATACGGAACCACTGGCAGTGCCCGGGATTTTATCGGTCAACCACGAGTTACTACCCCTTGTCATATTGTGCTGAGTCACCTAAGGAATTGATATATAGTTGACATATCTCTCGAATGTGTTACGTTCGACTCAGAATTTATATTATGTTTTGTAGTGTTAGCAGCGCCTATATATCAGATGGACTTTAATGCTGTCCTATTCACAGACGAGAACAGATTATATTGCAGATGTATGTAGCCTGTGCTTTGCAGATTGCTGTGTCCATTTGGCAGTATTCAATGTCAGGCTTGCCTCTTCACAAATGTTAATGCTGTGACATATCGAGATGAGGTTCTGGATGCACTGGTTGCTCCTGCGTTCACAATTTATCAAGACTTGCAGCTTCTCCAGCAGGATAACGCACGTGCATTTTTTTTGTATTTTTGGTTTTCTCCCTTGCCTGCACAGAATGCAAAGAATTTCATAAAAATCAAATGTACAAATTAATGACCAGCATGGATTCATAGGAAAATGAATAAAGATTCCAAATATGTAAACTTGTACACACTTATATTTACATTTCACACTCTGTTCCTGGATTATACAGGTGGTGCGTTTTTAATGTGCTTCAGTATATATATGAATGAATCGTGTTGAGTTCTTGAATTCATTAAATCCTTTAGGAATACCTCCACATAAATTAAACTTAAAAGTAAGTGCTTTATAATTTGAATCCATCCAAAGTCTGCAATGGCACTCGGCTTCTAGTGAAAACACTCATAAGGAAATAAGGCACTGGCAAAGGAGAGAGTATTTACATTTCCAGAATACCCTCACCATGTTCAAGGCTGCAGTTTCAGGTCAAAGTTTACTTTGCAATGACCATTAACAAAGCTCAGGGCTAGTCCATCAAGTACACAGGGGTTGACTTAAGAACACCTTACTTCACATGAACAGTTTTACGTTGCATGTTCTAAAGTCACTTTGCCAAATAATCTGTTTTTATTGGCACCATCCAACATGTCATCAAATATTGTGTACAGGGAAGTTATAACGTAACCTTCAAAAGTAAAATTGGCTTTTAACACATTTTCAGATTAAACTGTTTTGACATTATGTTATAGTTACCCTACTTATCACATTTTGTCACTCAGTTCCAACAAATACCAGATTAATATTTAAAAAGACTTTCAATTTTGGTTACTTTTTCCTTTGGTTAATTTTTATAGATTCCCCCGTGCAAAGAATGGGTACGGCCGCTAGTGTATGTGTGTGTGAACATTATATATATATATATATATATATATATATATATATATATATATATATATATATATATATATATATATCTTCTTCTTCTTCCGTCCTTAGCCACCGACCGTCAAAGCAGTCAGTGGCCATTACGCCTAGTGGCGTCTTAGGGCAACATTCATTCATTCATAACCCTCCACTCCCAAAGGAGTATAGGCCTTCAACAAACACATGCCAAGTCCTCCTGTCACGTGCCATCATCTCAAGTTCTTTCCATGTTCTCCTCATCATTTTCACCTCTGTTTCCAACTCTCTTCTCCATGTACTTCTTGGTCTTCCTCTGCCTCTCTTGCCCTGCGGGTTCCAGAACAAGGACTGCCTTGTAATGCTATCAACAGGTTTCCTCAGTGTGTGTCCTATCTTAGGGCAACAGCAGATAGGTTTTTATATATATATATATATATATATATATATATATATATATATATATATATATATATATATATATATATATATATATATATATATATATCTCGCATTTTGACGACTAAAAATATATTTAATACTGTTCAGCAATTTCATCATGTATAAACAACACGAATGTTTACGTTACAGAACACTTGATAAAGTACAGTCTTAAAGCCCATATTCAATCAGACATTACACTGACTGCTTTGACGGTTGGCGGCTAAGGATCAAAGAAGAAGTATATATATATATATATATATATATATATATATATATATATATATATATATATATATATATATATATATATATATACACACACACACACACAGATGCGGTTCCAAAGGTTGTTACTGCCGGGAGTTGTAGTGAGGATAAGCTCTCACTGCAGATAAAATACTTCTATGGCACGCGCCTCAAACAGCCTCTGACAACCAAGTCCAGCTCCCGGCCTTCACGTGTGGCTCAATTTGAGCCCGGCGGAACTGTTTCCACTGACGGGAGAAGGGGCAAAGGCGAGCGACTGGCGCCTTAAAACCAGCAGCTTCGGGCAGATAGGGCTCGTGATCCTTGGTTGGTAGCTTATCTAAGAGAAGGAACTCTGAATTCAAACCACCGCTGCCTTGCGGGAATATCCGTTTGTGGAATTGGCTTCGGGAGTAAACCCTGAGGATAAATCCGGAGTCGGAGTCCCTAAGGCAGTCTAATGTCGATTCGACATTATTCTGGCAACTCCTGCGACATGGCTGGTACCAAACTGTATCGGCTACTGCCGTTCCTTTGGATCTACCGGCTGTGTGGAGAGGGGGAACATGCTGCATGGGCAACAGCTTGATCTCCATATAACTGTGCCCAAGCACGCGCCCTGGAGAGGACACTCCAGCTTCACCCTATAGGTGTCGGCAAAACACGGGAAGTAGCAGTTACCGGTTATAAGCATTTTGCCCAATTGGCGTAGGGCATGGCGCCAGGGGCTACTTCCGACAGTGTGAGAGGTTCTAGGATCTCACTGGACAGCTACCGCCCGCTTCAAGCTGGGCAGCCCCCAGTCAATAAGGTGTTGTCCCGCCACTGTCTGCTTTCCCCATTGGGTGCATGGGGATTAGGGTCAAACCCGAACTGTGGACAGAAAATTTTGCACCAAGCAATTATCGAAAAAATAGAAATAAGCAAACTCTCAGATTGGGATGCTGGAACGTCCGGACTATGTTGACTGGACTATCCGAAAACCTACAGGATGTAAACGATGTAAGGAAGACAGCCATAATTAATGATGAGCTTAAACGACTTCAGGTGGATATAGCTGCACTTCAGGAAACGCGCCTGGCGGGCTCTGGAATGGTGAGCGAGAAGGACTACACATTTTATTGGCAAGGGAAAGATCTTGATAAAGCTAGAGAACACGGAGTAGGTTTTGCGGTAAAAAAATCGCTAACTAACATGGTTGAACCAGGCGAGAATGGATCAGAACGCCTGTTAACGCTCCGCCTGCAAACTAGCACAGGTCCCATCACCCTTGTCAGTGTGTATGCTCCTACTCTGTACTCTGCCTCAGAAGCTAAAGATGAGTTCTACGAGAATCTAGCAGCAGTAATCAAAAGCATACCTACGCAAGAACAGCTTGTTCTCCTTGGTGACTTTAATGCTAGAGTTTGTGCCGATAATGTTTCATGGCCTTCATGTCTGGGCAGGTTTGGTATTGGCAAGATGAATGAAAATGGACAACGGCTCTTAGAGTTGTGCGTCCACCATGACCTCTGCGTGACCAACACCTACTTTCAGACAAAACCCCAGCATAAGGTGTCATGGAGACACCCACGATCCAAGCACTGGCACCAACTTGACCTGATTCTCGTCAGAAGGCCACTCCTCAGGTCTGTGCTCTCCACGCGCTCGTACCATAGTGCAGACTGTGACACAGATCACTCCTTGGTTTGCTGCAAAATCAAAGCACAACCAAGAAAACTCTATCGTGTCAGACATGAAGGGAAACCACGCATTGATACCAGCAAGATGTCAGACCCTTTCATGATCGCTCAATTCACTGCGACCTTCAAGAAAGTGCTCAGTAGCCCTCAGCATGGTGATACTATTACAGAGAACTGGGAGCATCTACGGAACACCATTCAAAGTACTGCACTTGCCACCTTTGGTAAGAAAACAGCAAAGTCAAATGACTGGTTTGACGCTTCATCAGATGTGATGGCACCTGTTATTGAAGCTAAGCGCAGTGCTATGAATGAATACAAACGTTCACCGAGTGCCAGAACCCTACAGATCCTGAGGGCTACGAGAAGCAAAGTTCAACAAACTGCTCGACGCTGTGCAAATGACTATTGGCTCCAGCTCAGTGAGAGCATCCAGATCGCAGCGCAAACAGGCAACATTAGACAAATGTATGACGGTATAAAGAAAGCACTTGGCCCCCATAAAAGTAAGACAGCACCACTAAAAACCATCAGCGGAGAGAAGCTAACCGATAAGGGTAAGCAGATGGAGAGGTGGGTCGAGCACTACTCTGAGCTTTACGCTAGAGACAATACCGTTACGCCTGCAGCCCTTGATGCTGTCAATAGTCTGCCAACTATGGAGGAGCTGGATGCCGAACCAACATTAGAGGAACTCAGTAAGGCCATTGATAGCTTGGCCTCTGGCAAAGCACCAGGCAGTGATGGGATTCCTCCTGATTTAATCAAATGCTGTAAGAGCACGCTATTACATCCCCTGCATAGGATGCTGTGCCAGTGCTGGGAAGAGACAACTATTCCTCAAGACATGCGAGATGCCAAGATTGTAACACTGTATAAAAATAAAGGCGACAGAAGTGATTGCAATAACTACAGAGGCATCTCTCTTCTTAGTATTGTTGGTAAGGTTTTTGCCAAAGTCATCTTAATGCGACTACACAAGTTAGCTGAGCGCATATATCCAGAGGCACAGTGTGGATTCCGAGCTGGCAGATCAACAACAGACATGATCTTCTCTCTCCGCCAGCTTCAGGAAAAATCAAGAGAGCAGAAAAGACCATTATATATCGCCTTTATAGACCTCACAAAAGCGTTCGACCTGGTTAGTAGGGATGGACTCTTTAAAATCCTCCTGAAAATAGGCTGCCCTTCTAAAATGCTGGAAATGATAAAGTCATTCCATGACGACATGAAGGGAACAGTCCAATATGCTGGAAGCACGTCACAGCCCTTTGATATACGAAGTGGCGTTAAACAAGGCTGTGTTCTGGCTCCGACCCTCTTCGGAATCTTCTTTGCCTTACTCTTGAAACATGCATTCAGAGATGCAACTGAAGGAATATGCCTTCACACTAGGTCAGATGTCCGTCTGTTTAATCTTTCAAGGCTGAAGGCAAAAACAAAAATCAGAAGGGTCACTATAAGAGACTTGTTGTTCGCTGATGATGCTGCAGTCGTCACTCAAAGCCAACAGGAGCTTCAGAGCTTGATGAATCGCTTCACTAAAGCATGCAAGGACTTTGGCCTCACAATAAGTCTAAAGAAAACGAATGTGCTGAGTCAGGATGTAGGTGCTGCACCAGTTATCACTATCGATAACTATGAATTGGCAGTGGTGCACCACTTCACATACCTAGGGTCTACAATCAATGACAAACTCTCACTGGATACAGAAATCGACAGCCGCATTGGCAAAGCTGCAGCTACCTTTGCCCGCCTTACATCGCGTGTTTGGGAAAACTCTAAACTCACAATGAAGACCAAAGCTGCGGTATATAATGCCTGCGTCACCAGCACACTCCTATATGGCAGCGAGACCTGGACGACCTATGCTAAGCAAGAAAGAAGGCTCAATACCTTCCATTTGCGGTGTCTACGCCGCATCCTCGGCATCTCGTGGAAAGATAAAGTGACAAATGTCGAGGTGTTGTCACGTGCTGGCCTTCAAAGTATGTATACGCTGCTTAGACAGCGCAGACTTCGCTGGCTTGGCCATGTTCGCCGCATGGAAGATGGTCGCATCCCAAAAGATATCTTCTACGGACAATTAGCAGATGGCAAGAGAACAGTTGGGCGACCACAGCTGAGGTTCAAAGATGTGTGCAAGAGAGATATGAGGGCACTGGACATGGATCCAGCAACATGGGAGGATGAAGCTGCCGATCGCACTAAGTGGCGATGCTATTTGCGGCACCACCTCAGATTGGGCGAAGAGAGGCTCACACAAGAAGCAGAGGTGAGGAGAAAACGTCGAAAGGAGCACCAGGAAAATAAGCAGCTGAGGGCTGCCACCTCAGGGGCACATTCCCATAGTCAGTTATGACTGAAGGGGCTATTATTATTATTATTACACAGATGCATAACCAAGAATCCAAACACCCGAAAACCAAAATATTCCAAAAATCAAGTTTTTTTCAGCCGTTCCAAACCGATTTTTGGGTGACTTACACTATTTTGGGTGAAATACAAAAACTAAAAAAAAAATCTGATTTCCGAAACATGGCCGCCCCTGAGCATTTAAGATTCTGGGTTACGCATCTGCGTATTTATGTATATAATTTATCTCATTTTCAAAATGGGTTGCCTTTCTCCTCATGGTCTAAATGTCCAACATCATTTTGCTTAACTCTGTTATTCAATGGCTGTCCACTACTTTAGACTACTTGATTTCATCCATCGCTTTTTCACGATCTTTCTGTGTACTTGATGGACTAGCCCTGAGCTTTGTTAATGGCCATGGCAAAGTAAACTTTGACCTGAAACTGCAGCCTTGAACATGGTGAGGGTATTCAGGAAATGTAAATACTCTCTCCTTTGCCAGTGCCTTATTTCCTTATGAGTGTTTTCACTAGAAGCCGAGTGCCATTGCAGACTTTGGATGGATTCAAATTATAAAGCACTTAAAGTTTAATTTATGTGGAGGTATTCCTAAAGGATTTAATGAATTCAAGAACTCAACACGATTCATTCATTCATAACCCTCCACTCCCAAAAGAGTATAGGCCTTCAACAAACACATGCCAAGTCCTCCTGTTACGTGCCATCAAGTTCTTTCCATGTTCTCCTCATCATTTTCACCTGTTTCCAGCTCTCTTCTCCATGTGCTTCTTGGTCTACCTCTGCCTCTCTTGCACTGGGGGTTCCAGAACAAGGACTGCCTTGTAATGCTATCAACAGGTTTCCTCAGTGTGTGTCCTATCCATCGCCATCATCTTCTTCTCATCTTTTGTTCCATTGGCACTTGTCTAGTTCTTGTCCTCAGTTCCACGTTGATAACCTTGTCATACCATTTTAATCCCTCTATTCTATGCAAGCACCCATTTATGAAAGTCTGTAGCTTTTTGGTTGTTGCCTTTGTTGTTCTCCATGTCTCAGAGCCATACAATAGGACTGACTTCACATTTGAGTTGAAGATTCTTATTTTCGTGTTGGATCCGATTTCTCTTGATCTCCAAAAATTTCCCAATGCAATGAAAGCTCCTCTTGCTTTTTGTATTCTTATTTTGATTTCACTGTCTGTCCCTCCAACTTTGTCTATATTGCTGCCAAGAAATGTGTACAATTCTACATCTTGTATTGGTGTTTCTTCAAGTTCAACCCTGTTATCAATACCTGCATTTATTCTCATTATTTTTGTCTTTTCCCTGTGTATTTTCAGACCCAATTGCTGTGACCTCTCATCGAGTGTTTTCAATTTGTCCTGCATCTGATTACGGTTATGGGACAGAAGAGCCAAGTCATCAGCAAAATCCAGATCATCCAACTGCTAAGTCAGAGTCCACTGGATTCCATTTCTGTTGTGTGTTGTCGATGTTCTCATAACCAAGTCTATTGCTAGTAAGAAAAGAAATGGAGACAAGAGGCATCCCTGTCGTACTCCTGTTCTTATCCCAAATGGTTCTGTAAGCTGTCCTTCATGAAGAACTCTGCATGTCATGTCTTCATGTTTTCTTTATTAAATTAATGATCTTCAGCGGAACTCCATAATGCATCATCAATTTCCAAAGTGATTCTCTGACTACACTGTCAAATGCTTTTTCGTCGTTGTGACGTACGTCTAGTTCGACAAGTGAATTTTCCCTGATATGATGGATGATTTAAAGGGACTTTTAGCTTTTCATAACATTAGAACCCCTGAACATTTGTTGTAACTTTTCGTTTCGCCAGAGCGAACCGTTTCCACAGGGACTCACTTAGTATGCGCGGCACGAGATCAAAGACACTGAGACGATCCCCGAGCAGAGAAGCTAGTTTCTCGCTGGTATTTATCATCTCCGCGCGAACTCAACCGCTCGCAAGATGGACCAGAGCGATTAGAAGAAAGACACTGGTGGAGACCTCAGGAAGGACGGGCGGAATGCTATCAAAGACAGTAGTGGTCCCTGAAACGATTTCGCATCTCGGTGTTAAGCACGAAACCGATCGCAGCCAGAGCGAACGTTGAAAGCTGACGCAATCAGCGAGCGAAGATACGAGAGGCCAGGGGCGGCTTCTCTCTTTGGATTTGGCGGTCAGATCCCCCAAGCTCATGAGATCAAAAAAGCTGTCAAAGTTCTCATGTCCCACTCATCTTGCATTCCAGTTGTAGATATACAGATCACGTAGAAATACACTTCATCATTCGCTGGCCAGAACTTGATAGAAGCACTAGCGATATTTGAAATCTTGCTAGATTATCCCATGGATTTTCATTTTATTTGCAGTGAATTCTATTTCTGTGCAAAACGGTAAAATATATATTGTGTAAAGTGATCAGTGGTCGAGTTCATTCATTATATTTCATTGGATTTTGTGTTAATTTAAACCTATTAAATTAAACCGTCTCAATAGTTCCAGTTGTAAATGTAACGATATACCTGCTATACTATTTCCAAAAAAGATAATAGATGTTAATGCTTAAATTAACTTTTAAAGTCGCGAAGGAATTTATAATTAATAAATTTAGTTAAGTCCTATATTTATAGATGTGTGATTTAACCACTAGAACTTGCGCAGTGTTTATTAAATACATAAATATATAAAATAGTCTTAACGGGAAATTTATCGCGCACTTAGAAGATTATTTGATTTTTTAAGTATGATTATGTTGTTATGGGTTTTCTATCTTTTTCTCTAGATTGATCACCTTTTGCAATCCCAGCAATAACGAAATCTTTCAGAGTTTCCATACTCGGTTCTTAAACTTCCAGACAGTTTGATGAGACATTTTTTTTAAAGTAAATCTTGTGGTGGTCCGGTGCGGCCTAGCTAACATAATTACATGAAAGAAAGCCTACCCAAGATCATTTGATTATTATCATCAAATTTAACTTACAATCTGTAAGATAAACTGGAAGATGAACAGTGCCAGTAGCGATAGTTTATATACTGCTCTATTGTGAGAGATTACCGATTTACCTGACTGTGACTGAGCCTAGTTTTTCCTCACTGGATTAAAAAAAAACTTTACCGGTCAGTTGCTGTCATCACGCAGTGAAGGAATATTGCCATCACCTCATTTCACCCCTGTGTTGAATTGTGTCAGTGCCATCCCATAGACTCCTTTTATATAATAAAACACAAGAACTCTTAGAACTTCAAGTCCGACGATAAGCGGGAATATTTGCTCTCAGTAAAAACTCGCAATATCTGGGGCAGGGCATAGAAGTGCTAGACAGTTACACGTGTCAAGAGTTTAATCAGTGTGTTTATCATTCTATGGATTGACTGATGCTGCAACTCGGTAAGTGTGTGGTGTATATGAGTGTGGATCCGCACAGTGTGTATGAATGACAGGAGATTTAATTTTTTTGCAACAAACCATTTGTTAACTTGCCTACCGGGTAATACGTTTTCTGTATACCCAGCATTGTTCCTTTAGTGGGATAATTTGTTAACTCTGTTTCATCCCCCCCCTTTTTTTTCTTTGCTTAGTAAAGGGAAGACACCATTGGGATAACAGTATTTTTTGTCTACCACCATAACTAATATTGTAACACCTCTTTCAGAGTAATTAAATTCACTGTTGGGTTACATTTCCTATGCTCCTGATAACTATCTATCTTGAGACTGGGTTTATCTTTGTCTAATACAAGCGGGAAGGGCTTAGTCGATACCAATCTTCTTCACCCCCTCCCTACCTTGATATTTGCATTTTTCTGTACTTATGATAATTTTATGTAACACTTGATATTGTTTTTTTGTGATTTGATCTTTACGGTAAATAAACATCATAAACTTATATGGGACTGTGTTGGAATACCCAAAAGCCCAAACATTCCCTATTTGTTTAATATAGCTGTATCCACGTCGTCTGAGTGTTCGAAGCAACAAATCGGTGTGAGCGCAGACATGTGTCTGGAAAACTGGCAAATAATTGTTTGACCAGGAGAGTGGAAGAGAAGATTGAGAGAAGCGATTTGTCGTAAATAAGTCTGTCTTTACTCTCCTCCAGCACTCTGTGGAGCATCATATTTAATCTATACATTTCTATCACTGAGTTTTCATCATCATTCTACACTCTAAACCGGACTACTATTTCTAGACTCTTTCTCTCAAAATAAATTTACGACAATATTTGGCTGGCTCGCCGGGATAATTTTGAGATACATTTGATGCACACATATTTGTGGGCTGGTTCTGCATCTTGAGCTACATTTGAGGCATTTGCATAGCCGGGATAAAGATATTTTGAGTCTGGGTCTAACTAGATAGAGTGTGAGTGATCTGTCTTTGTGATTTAGGGAAATAAATAAATAAGTAACTACACCCCTAGACAATGCTTTTTTAGTATTTGGGTCGTCCACACAGCATATTTACAGGTTGTTTTCTTTCCACAGCAGTAGAAAGTACGGATAAACATAAATAGTTGTTATTTAAATTATTCTCTGGCAGAGAAACATTACATTTTTCTTTATAAGATTTGCTGGGATTGCGTGATTGTTTTACAGTCACTAAAGGGTTTTTGAAGTTAGAAGAGTTGAGCTTAGCTAAAGACGCCTTGTTCTGACTTTTTAAGTCTAGTTAACATCGTCTCTTCTCATATAATTGACTTCAGGGGGAGTTTTTTGTAGTGGAGAATTAAAATTTCAGGAAAAAATTTTTTTTTCCTTTAAATTGTTTTAATATAAATTTTTCTCTACTGTTAGTAAGAGTAGATTCTTTTCTAGTGTAACTTACCAGTTTAGTGGCATAGTCGCTTGCGTTAAGAGTCTTAAGTGACAATAATAGCAGCGATAAGTTAACGCATTTACGGTAGGAGGTAACTCAAGTAAATTTTTACTTTGGTTTTTCTCGTAGCGGTTCCGAGTTTCTTCCCCTTCTTGTTCCATCTTACTATTCTCTAGTCTTAGAAGCATCCAGTTCTTTGGTATGGCAGAGAATTAGGATAAGATCCATTTTGAGACAGGAGGCGAAGGACTCAGGATTAGAAGGAGAAGCCGCGAACCTGTTTGTCAACAAAGAACTTGAAAGATATGACGCGGACCAACAGAGAGAAGAAAAAGAGAAAAAGGAAGCGGAAGAGAGGGCAGAAGCTAGGAAAAAAGAAGCGGACAATCGTCAATTGGAGCAGAAGAAAATTGAGGCAGAGATGGATGCCCGCAGGGAAAGAGAGAGAGAGCGAGAAAGACAACATGAACTGGCGCTTAAGGCTTTAGAGTCGGGGCGCCTCTACTTCGAATAACGGAGAGCCGTCTTCGCCCCAGTCTCAGTCAATGGATCTCTCCAGCACTCAGTCTGCCCAATTAACTGCGATGTCTTTTGCTTTAGAGTCTTTTCCTAGTCCCAATGAGAAAATTGACAGCTATCTAGAAAAATTCGAGAGGCTCGCAAATCTGTATGGGTTGGAGAGTTCCCGCTGGGCACTTAAACTCTCAACGTCACTGAAAAGTACTGCTTATGACGTATATACAAAGCTGGGAACCAACCAACATGATTACGACATGCTGAAAAAGGCCTTGCTAGAGCGGTTTGAGATGGCCGCCCAAAAATTTCTGCAAATGTTCAGAAACAGCCGGAAAGAGAGCATGGAAACATTCCCGCAGTTCTCTTCACGTCTCACGGGCTATTTGACAAAGTGCATTGAATTATCTGACCTACCTCTTACATATGAGGGACTACTTGAACTTGTTCTTGTGGAACAGATAAAGTCAACTTTGTCAAACGAAACCCGTAGATTTTTGGCTGAACAGGGCGCAGTCAGGCTTGAGGACATACTCAATAAGGCAGAACGCTATACCAATGCAATGGCCGAACTTCCCAGCACAAAACGTAAACCCACAGATGAGCCATCTCGTAAACAAAATCTAGAGCAGTCATCCTATTCCTCTAATTCCTCTCAGAATTATAACCGAGAAAATAATACCCAGAGACCTCCCCAGGAAAAATCGAAATTCTACAAAACCCGATACCCCCCTAACAACAATTCTGATCAACCCACCAAGCCTACGTGGCAGCGCGGCCACCAAGGTCAAGGAAAAGGAAAGACCCCTACACCAGGAACGTCTGATCAGGGTAAACAAACCGGGCCTAACCGCGTCAGATGTTTGCATACAGCCTCGAAAGGTAGAGTCAATGTCAGTGATTCTCAACCTGAGGGGGACCGACCCTCAACTCGAGGAACTGTAATTTTGAATGGTACCTCAACTACTTGTCTCTTTGACACTGGATTAAGCTTTAGTTGTATTGTTGCTAGACACCTAGTCACACCAGGTCAGGAGACAGAGGAAACCGTCAAACTTAGTGGAGTTTTCACGAGTGATGCACCCAGGACGCTTCCTATCGCACTGGTAGAAATACACTCTGTCTTTGTCAGAGGAGTTATTAAAGCGGCCATAATGGATGATCCTATCTACCCAGTTATCCTGGGATGTAGATATGTATTTATTGGGAGACCAAAGGAGCCGATTGTGGCAGCGGTAACCACAAGAGGGCAAGCCAAGAAGGAGAGGGAGCCTTCGCCAAATTTGTTGCCGAACGAACTGAAGGAGGCGCAACAAAAGGACCCTACTCTGGAGCTCTGCTTTAAAAAACTGCCCATGGCTAAGGACCCCAGACACAACAGAGACATCTTTTCTAAGGATGGTGTATTGTATCGTAGAATGGGCAACCCGGACACGGGGAATAACCAGCTCCTAGTACCGACGCAGTACAGAAGCCAGATCTTAGAAATGGGGCACTCTCTTCCCTTTAGCGGACATATGGGACAAAATGCCACTATTCAGCGAATAAAAAACCACTATTGGTGGCCAGGAATGAACTCTGACATTATCAGGTATGCGAAATCCTGCGCCCAGTGCCAACGGGTAGCACCAAAGCACTTGACACCCCCAGTACCTATGGGGCAAATGCCAATAGTGGGTACTCCATTTGAACGGGTTGCTGTCGACATCATTGGACCCCTGGAAAGGACCAAAAGAAAGCACAGGTTCATCCTGACTTTAGTCGACACTTGCACAATGTGGGCCGAAGCTATACCGCTAACATGCACAGATTCCAAGCATGTCGCAGAAGCCCTCGTGCAAATCTTTACACGGTTGGGATTCCCTCAACAAGTTTTGACGGACAACGGATCCCAATTCCGTAGCCTGTTAATGGAGGAGATCTTTAAGATCTTGAGGGCCAAACATATCCACACAAGTCCCTACCATCCGGCCGGAAATGGGCTCGTGGAACGTTTTAATGGTACCCTCACCACCATGTTACGTAAGCTGGGTCAGGACAAACCGGAAGACTGAGACCTATATATATCGGCTGCCTTATTCGCCTAACGAGAGGTACCCCAAGCATCTACGGGATTCGCGCCAGCTACACTTTTATTTGGCAGACCTATTAAGGGGCCATTAGAAGCCTTACTTCGGTCCCTGACAGACCAAAAGGCTGACGAGACAGTCGTCACTGCAAGCAAGTATGTATCTGAGCTCAAGGAAAGGCTAAAGCTAGGATGGGATCTAGCTACTACCAACCTTAAGAAAGCCTGCGCTAAAATTACTAAAAGATACAACAAAGCTGCAAAAGAGAGAGAACTACAACCAGGGGAGAAAGTTTTGTTGCTACTTCCAACCGGAAGCAATAAACTTTGCATCGGATGGCAAGGGCCGTTTACCGTCCTTAAAAAGATCTCACGTACCAATTACAAGATCTCCATCAAAGGAAAGGAGAAGGTCTTCCACGTAAATCTGCTTAAGAAATATTTGGAAAGACCGGTGCCATCCTCCGAGCATCTCCTAGCCGTCGCCATAGCAACGGAAGACGAGGAAGATGATGATGGTTGCATGGAGTATCCATTGCAACCCACAGAATCCTTTAAAGATGTCAAGTTCGGCGACAATCTCTCACCGGAACAACAACAGAAACCAGGGCTCTACTAAAACAGTACAGTGCAGTCTTAACGGATGTACCTGGTCGAACAAATCTCATCGAATTTGATATGAAACTAACAAAAGAGACCCCTGTTCGAACCAGAGTTTACCCCATACCGTACGCTAAAGCTGATGCACTTCGCGGAGAAATAGACAAGCTGCGCCAAGCAGGAATTATCAGTGAGTCTACATCTCCTTACAGTTCCAGTGTAGTGCTGTTGCAGAAGCCCAATAAGGAAGTTCGGCTGTGTATAGATTACTGGCTGCTAAACGCTGTAACGGAATTCCAGCCCGAACCTCTCCAAACTGTTTCTGAGTTGTTCACCAAGCTCAGCAAAGCAAAGATTTTCTCCAAGATTGACCTCAGTAAAGGTTATTATCAGATACCAGTCAAGGAGGAAATTAAACCTTTGTTAGCTTTCAGCACTAGTGAAGGACATTACACATTTAATGTGATGCCGTTCAAATTGCATAATGCACCAGGAGTGTTCACCAGGATGATGAGGAAACTTCTAGAACCTTTGCAAAGTCCCCATATCCATAATTTTATGGATGACATATTAATTGCATCGGAAACCTATGAAGAACATATTGCTACGGTTGCTATGCTCCTCAGGAGACTACAGGAAACGGGTCTCACAGCCAGACCTAGCAAATGTCTCATCGGGTTTGAACAGTTAGACTTCCTGGGTCATACTATTTCTCACGGATGCAGTTGGCCTATTAAGAAGAACGTGGAGAAAATAGCTGCAGCCAAAAGACCCCGAACGAAGAAAGACGTACGTTCCTTCCATCATTATGTGCATATTATCAGAAATACATCCAGAACTTCAACGGACTGACAGCACCTCTGACTGACCTCACAAAGAAAGGTTGTCCTGATAAGGTCATATGGGATCAAAAGTGCGAACACGCGTACAGCACTTTGAAAGGACAGTTGTCTGCATACCCCATTTTGAGGTTGCCTGACCTCAACAAACCTTTTGTATTACAGGTCGACGCGTCAGGTCAGGGCATCGGGTCAACACTGCTTCAAGACGATGACAGTGACCCAAACATGCTATTTCCAGTAGCCTATGGCAGTCGGAAATTAAATAAAGCTGAACGGAACTACAGCGTAGTCGAAAGAGAATGTCTCGCTCTGATTGACGGTATCAGACGCCATCATGAGTTTCTCTATGGCACATCTTTCACGGTGCAAACAGACCACGCTCCGTTAGCATTTCTGGGTGCCAATAAAGAATTTAACGCAAGGATCATGCGTTGGGCGCTTCTTTTAAGCGTTTATTCTTTCAAAGTGGAATATATTCCGGGAAGACAGAATGTCGGGCTGATTTCCTGAGTAGAAACTGGTCTACAGAGGAAGAAGAGCAAACTGAAGATACCACTCATCCTAAAATCACCAATCAGGTCACCTCCATTGTCAAAAAATGAAACATGAAAAATGGTTTCATGTCTAAAAGTGGGGACGATTGTGACGTACGTCTAGTTCGACAAGTGAATTTTCCCTGATATGATGGATGATTTAAAGGGACTTTTAGCTTTTCATAACATTAGAACCCCTGAACATTTGTTGTAACTTTTCATTTCGCCAGAGCGAACCATTTCCACCGGGACTCACTTAGTATGCGGCACGAGATCAAAGACACTGAGACGATCCCCGAGCAGAGAAGCTAGTTTCTCGCTGGTATTTATCATCTCCGGGCGAACTCAACCGCTCGCAAGATGGACCAGAGCGATTAGAAGAAAGACACTGGTGGAGATCTCAGGAAGGACGGGCGGCATGCTATCAAAGACAGTAGTGGTCCCTGAAACGATTTCGCATCTCAGTGTTAAGCACGAAACCGATCGCAGCCAGAGCGAACGTTGAAAGCTGACGCAATCAGCGAGCGAAGATACGAGAGGCCAGGGGCGGCTTCTCTCTTTGGATTTGGCGGTCAGATCCCTCAAAGTTCATGAGATCAAAAAAGCTGTCAAAGTTCTCATGTCCCACTCATCTTGCATTCCAGTTGTAGATATACAGATCACGTAGAAATACACTTCATCATTCGCTGGCCAGAACTTGATAGAAGCACTAGCGATATTTGAAATCTTGCTAGATTATCCCATGGATTTTCATTTTATTTGCAGTGAATTCTATTTCTGTGCAAAACGGTAAAATATATATTGTGTAAAGTGATCAGTGGTCGAGTTCATTCATTATATTTCATTGGATTTTGTGTTAATTTAAACCTATTAAATTAAACCGTCTCAATAGTTCCAGTTGTAAATGTAACGATATACCTGCTATACTATTTCCAAAAAAGATAATAGATGTTAATGCTTAAATTAACTTTTAAAGTCGCGAAGGAATTTATAATTAATAAATTTAGTTAAGTCCTATATTTATAGATGTGTGATTTAACCACTAGAACTTGCGCAGTGTTTATTAAATACATAAATATATAAAATAGTCTTAACGGGAAATTTATCGCGCGCTTAGAAGATTATTTGATTTTTAAAGTATGATTATGATTATGTTGTTATGGGTTTTCTATCTTTTTCTCTAGATTGATCACCTTTTGCAATCCCAGCAATAACGAAATCTTTCAGAGTTTCCATACTCGGTTCTTAAACTTCCAGACAGTTTGATGAGACATTTTTTTAAAGTAAATCTTGTGGTGGTCCGGTGCAGCCTAGCTAACATAATTACATGAAAGAAAGCCTACCCAAGATCATTTGATTATTATCATCAAATTTAACTTACAATCTGTAAGATAAACTGGAAGATGAACAGTGCCAGTAGCGATAGTTTATATACTGCTCTATTGTGAGAGATTACCGATTTACCTGACTGTGACTGAGCCTAGTTTTTCCTCACTGGATTTAAAAAAACTTTACCGGTCAGTTGCTGTCATCACGCAGTGAAGGAATATTGCCATCACCTCATTTCACCCCTGTGTTGAATTGTGTCAGTGCCATCCCATAGACTCCTTTTATATAATAAAACACAAGAACTCTTAGAACTTCAAGTCCGGCGATAAGCGGGAATATTTGCTCAGTAAAAACTCGCAATATCTGGGGCGGGGCATAGAAGAGCTAGACAGTTACACGTGTCAAGAGTTTAATCAGTGTGTTTATCATTCTATGGATTGACTGATGCTGCAACTCGGTAAGTGTGTGGTGTATATGAGTGTGGATCCGCACAGTGTGTATGAATGACAGGAGATTTAATTTTTTTGCAACAAACCATTTGTTAACTTGCCTACCGGGTAATACGTTTTCTGTATACCCGGCATTGTTCCTTTAGTGGGATAATTTGTTAACTCTGTTTCATCACCCCCCTTTTTTTCTTTGCTTAGTAAAGGGAAGACACCATTGGGATAACAGTATTTTTTGTCTACCACCATAACTAATATTGTAACACCTCTTTCAGAGTAATTAAATTCACTGTTGGGTTACATTTCCTATGCTCCTGATAACTATCTATCTTGAGACTGGGTTTATCTTTGTCTAATACAAGCGGGAAGGGCTTAGTCGATACCAATCTTCTTCACCCCCTCCCTACCTTGATATTTGCATTTTTCTGTACTTATGATAATTTTATGTAACACTTGATATTGTTTTTTTTTGTGATTTGATCTTTACGGTAAATAAACATCATAAACTTATATGGGACTGCGTTGGAATACCCAAAAGCCCAAACATTCCCTATTTGTTTAATATAGCTGTATCCACGTCGTCTAAGTGTTCGAAGCAACAAATCGGTGTGAGCGCAGACGTGTGTCTGGAAAACTGGCAAATAATTGTTTGACCAGGAGAGTGGAAGAGAAGATTGAGAGAAGCGATTTGTCGTAAATAAGTCTGTCTTTACTCTCCTCCAGCACTCTGTGGAGCATCATATTTAATCTATACATTTCTATCACTGAGTTTTCATCATCATTCTACACTCTAAACCGGACTACTATTTCTAGACTCTTTCTCTCAAAATAAATTTATGACAGTCGTCCACAAATCCGATGTATAGTGGTGAATTCTGTTCCAGACTTTGTTCAACTATTATTCTCAAAGTGGCTATCTGGTCTGTACAGGATCTGTTTTGTCGAAAACCTGCTTGTTCATCTCTCAGTTTCTTGTCTATGGACTCTTTTAATCTCTCAAGGATAATCCTGTTTAACACTTTTCCTGGCACTGATAGTAACATTATTCCTCTATAATTTGTGCACTCTTGTAAATTTCCCTTCTTAGGCAACTTAACCAGATATCCTTCCTTCCATTTTGCTGGTATCTCTTCCTTTTCCCAGACTTTACCAAGTAATTTATATAACATCTCTGTAGCAGTGTTGATATCTGCTTTGATGGCCTCTGCTGGAATGCCATTAGGTCCAAATGCTTTTCCATCTCTTAGAAGCTTTATGGCTTTCTTTATTTCTTCCTTCGTTGGTCTTTCACCGTTAATTTGTAGCTCTTCTTCAGCTGGCTGGATGTCCGGGGGGTTTTGTGGAGCTGGTCTATTTAGAAGGTCCTCAAAATATTCTGTCCGCCTCTTCATTTGCTCTTGTATATTGCTGAGCAGTTTTCCATTCTTGTCTTTTATGAGGCAACTTCTTGCTTGTACTTCCCTGTTAGCTTCTTTGTGCTGTTATACAGTTCTCTCATATTTCCTTTGGCTGCAGCATCTTCTGCCTCTCTTGCCAACTCCTCAATATACTTCCTCTTGTCTCTGTTGATACTTCTTTTTACTTCTTTGTTTGCTTCTGTGAACACTTCTTGAGCCTTGGCTTTGGAACTTCTGGTTTTACTTGTGTTTAAATCTGCTTTCTTGTTTTTTCTGTCTTTTATCTTATTGATGGTTTCTGTTGTTATCCATGCTTTTTGTTGTCGTTCCCTTTTCCCCAGTATTTCTCCACGTCTCATTCCATGCAGTTTTGATTTGCTGCCAATAGTCTTCTGTATTCTCTACATCTTCCAGCTGTTGGAGCACTTGGAATTTGTTGGATATTGTGACCGCAAATTAGTCTCTTGTTTCTAGATTTCTTAGATGTCCTACATTAAATTTTTGTCTATAATTTTGCATTGTTGCATATCTCGAGTTTCATTTTTACTTTGGATATCAGAAGGTGGTGATCTGATGCCACATCTGCTCCTCTATATACCTTTACATCCTGCAATGATGATCTAAACTTCTTGTTTATGCATATATGATCAATCTGATTTTCTGTTCTATGGTCAACTCAACATGATAGTTAACACAATAATTTTCTTCCATCACCCAATCTATAGACAGGTAAGGTATTTCTTCCGCATTGTCGTGTGGTGAATATTGGGGCAACTATGACTGTAGTTTTTGCCAGGAATAGCCTATGAAGTATTAGGTAGAAGGTCTCCAGAAATTCGCTCTTTAACTCTTAGTATATGAGCGGCCTTTTATGACTACCATTACAGATTTTGCAATAAATAATTTATTTATAAAGATAACATAAGTGTTATATATCAAAATGTGAAGAAATGAAACCCCTATATCATGCTTACTTACTTACTTACTTAGTCGTTCCCCTTCTACCGTGAGGTGTAGAGGTTTGGAAGAGAGAGCGCCAGACCATTCTATCAGCTGTCTTCTTCCTGGCCTGGTTCCATTCTAGTCCTCGATCCTTCAAAGATTGTCTAATGTTGTCCTCCCAGCGGACTCTGGGTCGTCCTGGAGGTCTGGATCCCTGGCTCTTTGTTTCCCATGCTTGTCGTGGTAGCCGATCTTCTCCCATTCTGCAGACATGGCCAAACCATCTTAGTTGGGACTGTTCTATTTGGGTCTGCAGCGGATGGGATTTTAGGCCTTGACGGATCGTCTGGTTGCGGACCATGTCTCTTCTTGTTACTTCAACCACTTTCCTCAGATACCTCATTTCTGAGGTTTGGATCTGGCTTTTGTGGGTTGTAGTCATTGCCCACGACTCGCATCCATATGTCAAGACTGGGACATCCTATATCATGCACATAACTAAATTCTTCAGTGGTTTTAAACATGCATTCAGCTATAAATTTTCGCTATTGACGGGGATCGATCATCGGCCTCTCTAGAAGGCCGCTCGTATACTAAGAGTTAAGAAAGGATAGAGAGATATCCGAGATAAGGACAAGAAGAGAATGCGAATGCTTTCCACTGGACAGTGTTTTCTAGTGAATTATGGAAAGAGTTCTTTTTCCCCACGACATTAGATCCCGTAACAGAAAAAGCCCCCAACCTCATCTGAGTGTAGAAATTTACCTTTATGTAAATATTTAACACCGACAGCACGAGTGATACATTAACAAACTAGATAATGATCAAACGATTATTTGGTTTATTAATTAAATATCTACACATATAGGGTTAGTAGTGGTTAGAACGTGATGATGGTAAAAGACGATTCGCACAAAACACACAGATGAGATATTAATATTGTAGTTAATTAAATAGTAGTTAATTAAGAATGAGCTTGTATAAAGCGAAATGATGATGATGTGATATGATACGTGTTACCAAAATGGTGAGTAATCTACACAGTCCATGTGTCTCTAAATGCTTTTACCAGAAAGGATGATTCACATGTATGCATAGTATGTCCCAAGTTGTTATAAATTATGCTGCGTTGGGTATCTCTAAGTCGAGGACGTTCTGACAAAAACTTTTGTTGTACTGAGAATGTTGACGATATACAGTTTTTCACTGTTTGACAATATCTCTGTAGCATTGATCAACAGTTAACAGTTGTCGTATGAAAAATGTCTGTTGTCTAATCTCCGAAGGGTACTGGCCAGATTGGATATCTTCACAAAATGTTCTTGCTATGTAGACTCATTAACTTGAGTATATACTCGTAATTCATGAAATATACTTGGAGTAAGCTGCACTGGATTTGACTATGGAGTCTGCTTAAGAATGCGCTTAAGAGTGTGTTGCACTTTGTATAAATATGAGATTCAATTTTAGAGCTCTTTAGCTTGACTTCAGATGGTAAGCTTTCGATGGAGCTGAACTTGATATTTGGATAAGTAATCAACTGTGAACTTTAGATTGACTCATGTAGTAGCTTTTGATGGAGCTGAACTTGATATAAATATGTATTGAACTTGTGCGCACGTGATATAAGGTGAAAACAATGCTGCGTCCACCGTCTTAATCGTGGTTGAGAAATATTCCTTTTTAATGGAGGAATGAAGGATGTTCTATGGTGAATTCTGCTATCCAAATGTCCGTTTTGATAACTTTTTTCTGGTTAGACGTCAAACACGTAGCGTGTAGACTCAGACTTCTGATGGACTTCTTTTCCCTTCTTCACAAAATCCTTTAAGAACACAATACACCACAGATATGAAATATTTTATCCACACTGAATTAATTGCAGGCTATGCTTTAGGGATTTTTCTCTACACCACAATGTTGAAAAAACTGAACTCATCTCTCTAACGAACTGCGTGGTACATATATTCCTAAGATGCCTATATGTTCCCAAATCTTGCATGTGATGTGAAACTCTGCCCATACAACCAATAGCTAAGAGTCCATCTGGTTTCTCGTACCTAGAATCTCTCTTGTTCCCTGTCAGTCTAAAAGTCGGTGGGCCACTCGCTACCAACTTTCAATGCCATGCTGTATGACAAACAGATGCAAAGAAAATCACCCGCCTTCCAACTGTCACAAAGCCCTCTGTCAACTTCTGTTTGTCTATCGCCCCACGTGTCAGCTTTGTTCTATGCTGCTGGCAGTGGCCTTTGTTCCCTTGGTCCATTGTTGCTTGCATGTTAACAAGTCCCTTTGTCGTGCCGGGCATATTGTATTCCATCTGGAAGCAAAGGTTGTTTTTCCACGTCGAGAGCCTTTGATGTCACACTCCCGGAGTCATTGTTGCCAGGTCTATTGTATTGTGCAACACGGTGATCGTGTTGTGTTTAAACAACGGCTTGGACTAATCTTTTGTGTTAGCCGCGCTCTCCTCATGTAACCAGATGTGTTTAACAAGGTGGGGAACTGAATCAAAAGAATTTCTTTACCACCGATGAAAGAACAAATGTGGTTCTCTAGATACCAGTCGCGAGTAATAAAGATTACAGTTTTAAGTTTAGTCGTGATTAAAAGATCACTAGAACAATGATGAAAGAGCAAATGTGAGATGAAAGAGCATAATGTGGGAGAAAATAAAATAAGAAATATGTAGGAAAAGATAGAGTGATAAGGCTTGGCGCTCGTTTATCACACGCATCAAACAGGCCCAAAATCTTTGCACTGATGTTATCGACAGATTCGTTTTAACCAATCTAGACTCCTTTCCTTCAAACGTGCCATGTCTGAGTATATTTTAACCTTTTGAACCCGAGGTCCCGAAATTTTGGTCTGTGCGTAAAAAATCCTCTCCCCGAGAGACCGTAATCTCGGTCTGACACACCTAGCTTAGCAAAGTGAGGTGGGAATGGAAATGTGTAAAACATAATGACGTCAGGAAGTACATGTCTTGTGGAATGTTACTCTAAAATGGCGGCGCCCCCGAAGTGATAATATTTTGCAATTTTTTTAAAATTGTTTTCACAATGAAAAGGCGTGTTGAAAATCCAGGAAATAGCCATTCTAAATGGCTAACAACGGAACAAGCTGTTGAACTTGTGCTCAATGATTCGGAGGATGATGAATATACATTTAGATGGTGATTATTCTGAAATCGAAATTGAATCGAGTGACGGAACTTGTGAATCAGGTTATGATCAAGCTAGTTCTAACCCTGTGGTGCAGGGGCGTGGAAAGGGGCGTATCCCACATAATGTATCAAGTAAATTTGATACAGGTTGGTCTCACAACTGTGGATGTTCAATTTCCACAACTTTGTATTGGCTACAATACATTCATGGGTGGCTGCGGTGTTTAGGACCAAGTTTGTCGTCTCACTGCCATCAATGGTACCTATACCTTGTAGCGGTATGGCAGCTTGTGTACCCTGACAATCCCCAGAGCTATGCCAGTGGGAGTTTTACTCCTGGTAGGTTCAACCATGCTGGACTGGTCTGCGTGGGTAGGGGTCAGACAAAAGCTGGTACCCTGGTCCTCCAGGTTGGGGGTTTTAGCACAGGGCCGACACCCCTGTCTGTGTAAAAAATCACACACGTTACGGAAACAGCAATAAATGGAAATACTTTGATGCGGGACGGACATCCGGAGTCTCAGGCTCGTATGACTGACAGTGGTGAAAGCCGAAAGGAAGCCACTGGCATGAAAACGGATGCCCAGACCGCAAAACACGAAACCAGAATTGGTTTTTGGAATGTCAGAACTATGAACGAGGCAGGAAAGCTGAGACAGATTACAGCAGAGATGAGGAACTACAAACTACATATCCTGGGAATAAGCGAGAGCAGATGGACAGGGATGGGAAGAATAAAAACAGCTACAGGGGAAACAGTACTTTATTCTGGTAGAGAGGACGGTCAGCACAACGAAGGTGTAGCCATTATCCTTAAGAAAGGAATGGAAAGGTCTCTACTGGAATGGAAACCCATTAACAACAGACTAATAAGAGCAAGACTGAGAGGGAGATTCACCAACACCACAATTATACAATGTTATGCACCAACAAATGACAGCGACGAAGAGATCAAGGACGAGTTCTATCAACAGGTACAAAAGGAAATGGAAACTGTACCCAGGTACGATCTTATTATAGTAATGGGAGACCTAAATGCGAAAGTTGGAACACACAATAATTATAACGAAAGAGTAATGGGGAAATGCGGCAGTGGAACAGTAAATGAGAATGGGGACAAATTAATAAGCTTCTGCAGTATTAACAACCTCGTCATCGGAGGAACACTTTTTCAACACAAAGAAGTGCACAAGTTAACATGGGAATCACCAAACGGACGAGACAAAAACCAGATAGATCACATAATGATCAATGGCAGATGGAGACATGCACTACAAGACGTGAAAGTAAGAAGAGGCGCAGATGTGGGAAGTGATCATCACCTAGTAGTAGCAAGACTGAAGGTGAAACTCAGAGCTGCTGGACCAGTTGCAGTCAAACAGAAAAGATACAACATCACGAAACTTAAGGACCCCCTCACCAGAAAAGCGTTTGTGGTCGACGTAAAGAGACGATATCTGATTACCAAAAGCCAGGAAAGAACAGAGACCGACGATGTGGACCAGAAATTCAACACCATCTCAACAATATATAAAGAAAGCAGCAAGTCATGCTTGGGATTCCAGGAAAGAAAGAGCCAAGACTGGATAACACCAGAAACGCTAAACACCATAGCGAAGAGAAAGGAAATGAAAAGGAAGAAAACAGAAGCTAAGTCTCCCAGGTTAAAGGCAATATATAGTGAACAGTACAGTCAGCTGGACAAGGAAGTAAAACGTCAAACCCGTGCTAACAAAAGGACATTTCTGGATGACCTTGCAAGACAGGCAGAAGAGGCAGCACTGAGAAATGAACAAAGCACAGTTTATAAAATAACTAAAGCTATCAGTGGAAAACGAGGTGCAAACAACATAACGTTAGTAAGAGACAAGCAAGGAAATCTCATCACCACAGCACAGGGGCAGGAAACAAGGTGGGCAGAGCACTTCAGAGAAACACTGAATAAGGAACCACCAGAGACTCAGCTGAATGTTCCTGAGGCTGAAAGTGACTTAGACGTAAATACAGACATTCCACGAAAAGAAGAAATTATCACAGCTATCAAAGGGCTAAAAAATGGAAAAGCGCCTGGTCACGACAATCTGAATGCGGAGCTATTCAAGACAGACCCTGAACTAGCAGCAGAACTATTAGAACCACTATTTGCACAAGTCTGGGAAACTGAGACAACACCAACAGAGTGGAGTAAAGGAACAATTGTCAAATTGCCCAAGAAGGGCGACCTTGCAGACTGCAACAACTGGAGAGGAATTACCCTCCTCTCAGTTCCCAGCAAAATACTAGGCAGGATAATCATCCAGAGAATTTCAAAAGCAGTTGACCATAAACTGAGGAAAGAACAAGCGGGCTTCAGAAAGAACAGAAGATGTGCAGATCATATATTTGCCCTCAGGAACATTATAGAGCAGTGCTCAGAATGGCAGAGACAGCTGTACATTAACTTTGTTGATTTTGAAAAGGCTTTCGACAGCATACACAGGGACAGCCTATGGAAAATTCTGAGGGCTTATGGAATTCCCAGCCGCATTGTTTCCATTATAAAAAGCCTCTATTCTAACTTTATGTGCAGTGTTGGATCGAGTAATGTAACTTTCGAAGTGAAAACAGGAGTACGACAGGGATGCCCCTTATCAACAACATTATTTTTGACAGTCATAGATTGGGTGATGCGCCAGACAACAGAGGGCAGTCCAAGAGGAATTAGATGGACAACGTTTTCTACACTGGAAGATTTGGAATATGCAGATGACATTGCACTGCTCGCGCATTCACACCAATACATTCAAGACAAAACTGATAGACTGAATAAGTATGGCCAGCAGGTTGGCCTGAACATCAATCTGAAGAAGACAGAGGTCATGACACTAAATGTGGGCAATCCTGAGCCAATTACAGTAAGGAACCAGAAGTTAGAACAGACAGACACATTTACTTACCTAGGAAGCATAGTAACCCGAGAACAGCCTTTGCTATTCTCAACAACACTTGGAAGTCTTCCCAGTACAGCACAAACACCAAATTAAGACTGTATGAGAGCTGCGTACTTTCTGTGCTTCTCTATGGTGCGGAATGTTGGAGAGTAACAGAGAAGGAAATGTCGAAACTGTCCTCCTTCCACACAATCTGCCTAAGGAAAATTCTCCGAATCTTTTGGCCAAACACCATCAGCAACCAAGAACTACTTATTCGGAGTAACCAGGAGGACATGCACACCATCATAGCTGGCAGACGCTGGAGTTGGGTTGGCCATGTCCTCAGAAGGGACCCTGATACCATCGCAAGAACAGCTATGCTATGGACCCCCGAGGGAAAGCGAAAGAGAGGCCGACCAAAAACAACTTGGCGGAGAACTGTGGAAGCTGAGATGCAAAGAATGAACCACAGTTGGGGCACTGTACGAAGGATGGCCGCCGACCGAGCAAAGTGGAATCAATTTGTTGCTGCCCTACAAGACGCCACCAGGCGTGATGGCCGCTGACTGCTTTGACGGTTGGCGGTTATGGATCAAAGAAGAAAGAAGTTGTCGTCTCAATAAAACGCACCGGCATTATCGCTGGCCTCGACGGCTCATAGTGAAATTTTTTGCTCAGGAGCCCAGGGGAATGAAGTTTTACGGGCTGGGTGGCCAGGGTTCTAAGGGTTAATAATAAGTTTTAACAGTCATTCCAATGTGTGATGAAATGTCCAAAATGTTGTCTAGCTCCTTTAGATTACCATTCCCAATTTTCAGTAGTTTTTTCTATAAAATCTGACAGCTTGTGTGTGTGTGTGTGTGCGCGTGCGTATAAGTTTTTGTGTGATCATCAAAAGATGTAAGAATTTACTTCTTTGCTATCAAATGGCAAAGTCATTAATGTAATAAAAAAATATTATATATGTATTTAAAACAAATCTGAAAAGTGACTACCTTAGTTTTGAAATATCTAGAATTATCTATCTTTAAACCTAGTTTTCTCACAGTGTTTTATTTCTTTAAACACAAATGTTTTCATCAAATTTCAACGATAATGAAGAAAAGAAAATGAAACTGTTAAAATTTCAATAAGACACTGTTATACCTTGTCTAGTGGTGGCCACTGTGGTGCTGCTTGTTACTGCTGACGATAACAAAACTGAAGTTGTTAATGATGTTTTTGCTGTTATTGACATTTCTAAAGCTGGCTCTGTAAGGGAGACAACTGTACTGTCTGAATCAGATTTTTGAAGCTCTAGGATGTAGAGGCTTGCTAAGGCAACCAGACTGTAATAAACATTAATTATAATAAAGAAATAAACTGTAATAAACATTAAATAATAAAGAAAAAAACTAATAAACATAACAAAAATAAAGAACTTAACTGTAATAGACATAACAAAAGTAAAGAACTTAACTGTAATAGACATAACAAAAATTAAGACCTTAACTGTAATAGACATAACAAAACTAAAGAACTTAACTGTAATAGACAACAAAAATAAAGAACTTAACTATAACACACAACAAAAATAAAAAACGTAACTATAATAAACATTAAAAAACAAATAACCAGAACATAATAAATAAAAATAAATAAACAAGCAGATCATATTAAGCATTAAAAAAAACCCCATACTATAATAAACTTATGGTGTGGGTCTGAAAGGACAGTCAAGAACAAGGGCACTTAAGAGGCTCAGTGAAACTGCGGATAGGGCATCATGCTGGCTGTGGAAAAACCACAACGGGCGATTGAACTTGGGACAGTAATTTGTTTTCAACACAGGGGTTACTTTCACAATTACCTCCAGCTGGCAGAAAACAGGAGGAAAGTTGAAAGCTGCAACCAAGGTGGAGTGAGTTCAATTCTCTGCACAAGACAACAGGAGGCTGATACTTCGGAGTCATGACCCAAGTGGGCCTCTCCCTCCAACCCCCCCCCCCAAGTGTAAAGGAGATTAAGGGGCCGAAACACTTGACTGACAGGGAACCACTTCTGATGATCAGATTGCCTCCTGTTGTATTGCTTTGTATAGAGTTTCCTATCATTACATAAAAAGAAAAAAGAACCAAACTATAATCACCACAAAAAATAAATAGCCAAACTGTAATAAACATAAAAAGAACAACCAGACAACAATACACATTATAAAAAATTAAGAACCAAAATGTAAATACAAAAATAAACAATTATAAACAACAACTGTAATAAACAACTGGATTGTGATGAACATAAAAATTAAAGTACCAAGCTGTAATATACAATAAAAAAAGTGTAATATACAATAAACAACCAAACTCTAATAAATATAAAAAACTGTATGATACAATATATAACCAAACTCTAATAAATATAAAAAAACTGTAATATACAATAAACAATCAAAGTCTAATAAACATAAAAAATAATAAACTAAACTGTAATAAACATTTTTAAAAAATGAAAATGTAAGTCACATAAAACATTAAGTACCAGGCTGTAACAAATATAGAAAAGTACCAAACTGTAATAAACATAAAAAAATTAAGTACCAAACCATTATAAATAAAGAAAAACAAACAGATTGTAATATATATTTAAATAAATAAAGAACCATACTGTAATAAACATTAAAAAGATAACTAGACTGCAATAAACATATTTAGAAAATCAAACTGTAATAAACATAAAAAGTAAAGAACCAAATGTAATAAACAGAAGATACACAAAACATAATAAACAGAAGATAAACTTAAGCAGAAGATAAACTACCTGTAAAAAAAGAGAAGATACACAAACTGTAATAAATAGATGATAAACAAACTGTAATAAACAGAAGATAAACAATTTGTAAAAAACAGATGGTAAACAAACTGTATGAAAAAGAATGTAAACAAACAGTAATATGAAAAACAAAATTTAATAAACAGAAGAAAAGTTATGTAAATCAGAGGCAAATCTCCAATCCAACCTGCAAGTCTGGAAGGAAGAGCTGGAGAAGAGAGGGATGGTCATTAGCAGCTCTAGAACAAAATCCATGGTGATATCACGAGAAGAAAGAAGACATCAGATTTAGCTGGGAGAACAGGTCCTGGAGAAGGTCGACCACTTTAAATAACTTGGAGCTATTATGGACCAAAATGGAGGCATCAAAGAAGAGTTGGTCACTCAAAAAGCAGCAGCTGGGAGACTTTTTCAGGCCATAAATCGAGGATTCCTCAACAAGAGAGAGGTTGATAAGAAAATGAAGATGGCTGTACACCGCTCCACCTATGTCCCAGTCATGACATATGGATGTGAGTCATGGGCAATGATTACAACCCACAAAATCCAGATCCAAACCTCAGAAATGAGGTATCTGAGGAAGGTGGTTTGACTAACAAGAAGAGACATGGTTCACAACCAGACGATACGTCAAGGCCTAAAATCACGCACCCTGCAGACCCAAGTAGAACAGTCCCAACTAAGATGGTTTAGCCATGTCTGCAGAATGGGAGAAGATCGGCTACCACGACAAGCATGGAAAACAAAGAGCCAGTGATCCAGACCTCCAGGACGACCCAGAGTCCGCTGGGAGGACAACATGAGACAATCTTTGAAGGACTGAGGACTAGAATGGAACCAGGCCAGGAGGAAGACAGCCAATAGGATAGTCTGGCGCTCTCTCTTCCAAACCTCTACACCTCACGGCAGAAGGGGAACGACTAAATAAGTAAAGGTTGCCTGTCCTATGTACATCCAATATAGTAGTCACCTCTTATGAAATTTCAGAGGCAACAGCAGTCCTATTCTTTCTCTGTCTCCGCAGAGCTTTGAACCCCCCTCGGAAGGAACTACATGGGATAAATTAATTATATATAGTATCTATAATTTTAGATAGTATAGGAGCAAGTAAAAAAGGTAAAAAAAGGATCCTGTTGAGGCATATTGGGAACACGGTGCTAGGCCCGTATTTTCTTGACCCATCGGCACACTAGGGTTGATGTGGTCAGCATCACGCCGGCCGCCTTAACCTTCCCAGACTTGTTCTGGTACCCAATTCATGAGGCTGGGTCGACCCCGGAGCCGTCTGCGGTCTAAAAAAATCCCACCTCAACTGGGGATCGAACCATGGACCACCGAGCTAGGAAGCCAGTGCACTAACCACTGTGCTACCACGACTCCTTAAGCAAGTAACTTGTCAAAACATGACAGGTTTGAATTATAGCATGCTCTTTCTGCTCCACGTCTTGATGATATCACTATTTCTTTTGCAGTCATTTCATTCCTTTGCATTCCATTACACCTTCATTGGATCTTTGAAATCAAACTTATCTGGATGCAACTCTTCAAGCATGACATGGGAAAAACAGAAAGAAAACCAACAGATTGAATTTTGGTTAATTAATTAACAGCTCTTTTACCACAACATTTTTTGTAAATTAACTGATAATCTCGCCATAATACTTTAAAAAAACAAACATTCACACACACAAAATTCCAAATAAACCTTTCATTACTCCATCTCCGAATCACTATTTAAGGGTGTATCAATATAGGTGACTGAATCAGTAAATGCAGCAATATTCATTTGAGTGAAATGGGACATTTGTCACCCTCAAATTCATTTTAACGCCTAAGCGTAATAATTGTGATCATTTATTAACTACAGTAGTGTCTACTATATATTGTATTGTTTATTATGCAGATCAGTTTGACTGCAAACTTTAATGAACTCCATTCTATACATGCCAAACCCTGGAGATGAAAAATCTTTACAAAAAATAAAAAACACCATATAAAGACAGAAAAACCATACAAAGACTGAAAAAATATATGAAGAGTTTTAATTCAAGTAAAAACATTTTCAATAAGACTGGTGTCACTGCGCTATTTTGCAGTGACGAAAAATCAGACTGGCTTCATTGAGTTTTGGCAACATTGGCCAATGTAACCGGCGGAGTCATGTGACAAGACGGAAGCCAGAAAAAAAATCAAGGCGCGAAAGCGTCAGTGAGAAGCTCGCCGTTTGTCCAGGCAGAACGTAGATTCTTGGTTCCCTTTGCCAGCAAGTTGCTGTGCGGTTTTTAGTATGGAATACTAGCGAGAGATTGCCATATTCGGTTCTGGTGGATATTTATGTGTAATTCTGGATTAGTGTAGTGTCCAGTGGATATTATCTTCAGGCCGCAGATTACGAGTTGTTCATGAATTGAGTATTTCTTTGTCATAGATTTTTGGGCCGCCATGGCGAGTGATAGTCAGTACAGTGTTTGTACAGTGCAGTCATACGGTTATGTATGAGGCTATTTGATAAATTAATCGAGGCAAGTTTCTCTGGCATTGTTATATGTATTTCATACATTTGTTGGCCGTGTGAGGCTTTATGGTGTGTTTAACATTATTAACCTTTAGCACGATGCGGGCGACACATGTCGCCCGCAGAAACCTATGTTCTGAACGCTGCGGGCGACATGTGTCGCCTTACGGATTTCATCGTTTCTAGCATTAGGACTTGTGTACACGTGATTTCAGCCCCGGATGTTAAGTTGTAATGTTATTTGCAAGAGAGTTAGCTTCCGTTTCCGATCTTAAAAAAGTGATGGGTGTATCCGCGTTTATTTTTTGTACATTTTTTAAATCGAAATGAATCGGCATCGAACACGCGGCCATTTTCGCTCTAATTTTATTGGATTCTGACGCCATGTGGTGGGGATGAGATTTTTGTCTTTATAAGCGCTGATATCGGTTCTCAGAATATGTTTGATGGCTGAGATGGAAACGAAAGTAGAATGGCATTGCTAGTATGTATAATTTTAGGGGTTATGACTAGGAATATCGGAAAGGTTTAGAATTACGGCCGAATGTCACTGCTGATGAGGGCGTTTGTTGCTTTGCTACTGATGATGGGTGTAACGAAAAGATCGTCATTTGATTTGTATTGGTCTGTTGGTCAAATGACTTTCATTGAGATGCAAGGGATATGGACTCTTCGTGTGTTGGTTATTTTTTTTAAATTTTAAAATTTTAAAAAAATTATTTTTTTATTATTTTAATTTTTTTTTCTCGTTTTTTTCATCTTTCCTTTCCTCTCTTCCTATCACATCTAACATGTACACAAACAAATTTTATATCATCAGATTCACCATTCATTTATTTATATAAATTCCAAAAATGATAGCAATTGACCAAGAAACACAAAAACTATAGACATTACAAGTCACCCACTATAAAAACGGGACGCTGTGAAAAAGAATGCAGCGGCAGGTGACTATTTTCGCCAAAAGAATGCCGCGTGCTAAAGGTTAAAGGGAAGTACCTGTAGAAGGTGTTGATTTTCTTATGTCAGCCATTATGTTGTGGTCGTACTCCTAATGGAGCGAGCCTATTCTATAATTATTAATATTGTCGGTATTATAAATCCACAGCATATGTGGTTCTGACAACTGGGCTGCATTATAATTGAGATATGCATTCTTTGTCTTTTTAAGTAAGTCTTCACTTCTTTTAAAACCCTAACAACAAGTATCTGAGTTTATTTTAAACTGTAAAAATGATGTGACTGTGTCATCATTTAGTCTATTTCTGCAATCAGTATGTATCTTTTTCAACATGGAGAAATATCTTTCACTGTCAGCAATATAATGTAAAAGTATGTAGAGAGCAGATGTGGTATCAGACCACCATCTTCTGTTGGCTAAAACAAAATTAAAACTCAAGAAATTTACAACAGCATATAGCTATAGACAACAGTATAATGTGGGATATCTAAGAAATCAGGAAATAGAAAAGTTTTCTATCACAGTATCCAACAAATACCAAGTACTCCAACAGCTGGAAGATGAAGCAGATATGGAAGACCACTGCCAACAAGTAAAAAATATATGGAACGAGACATGTGAAGAAGTACTGAGAAAAAGAGAACATCGGCACAAAGCATGGATAACAACAGAAACCATTAGCAAGATAGAAGACAGGAAAAACAAGAAAGCAGATTTAAACAGAAACCAGAAGCTCCAAAGCCAAGGCTCATGAAGTGTACATAGAAGCAAACAAAGAAGTAAGAAGAAACATCAAAAGAGACAAGAGGAAGTATATTGAAGAGTTGGCAAGGGAAGCAGAGGAAGCTGCAGCCAAAGGAAATATGAGGGACCTGTACAACAACACAAAGAAGCTAACAGGGAGATTTAAGCAAGCAAATGGCCTCATAAAAGATAAGTATGGACAATTGCTTAGTAATATACAAGAACAAAGGAAGAGATGGACAGAACATTTTGAGGAACTTCTCAATAGACCAGATACAACTAATCCCCCAAACATCCAGCCAGCAGAAGAGGAGCTACAAATCAGCTGTGAACGACCAAGTAGAGAAGAAATAAAGAAAGCCATAACGCTTCTGAAAGATGGAAAAGCAACTGGTCCAGATGGCATTCCAGCAGAGGCCATCAAAACAGATATTGATACCTCTACATAGATATTTTACAAACTACTTGGCAAAGTCTGGGAGAGTGAAGAAATACCAGCAGAATGGAAGAAAGGTTATTTGGTCAAGTTGCCTAAGAAGCCTATTTGAGAATAATAGTTGAACAAAGTCTGAAATGGAATTCACCACTATACATCGGATTCGTGGACTATGAAAAGGCATTTGACAGTGTAGACAGAGAATCACTTTGGAAATTGATGAGGCATTATGGAGTTCCCATGAAGATCATTAACTTAATAAGGAAGACCTATGAAGACATGATATGCATGTTCTTCATGAAGGACAACTTACAGAACAGTTTAGGGAGTGAGACAGGGATGCCTCTTGTCTCCATTTCTTTTCTTACTAGCAATAGATTGGGTTATGAAAACATTGACATCACACAACAGAAATGGAATCCAGTGATGATCTGGATTTTGCAGATGATTTTGCAGATGACTTGGCTCTTCTGTCCCATAACCATAATCAGATGCAAGAGAAAATGAAAATTCTCGATGAGAGGTCACAACAAGTGGGCCTGAAAATACACAGGGAAAAGACATATATTATAAGAATAAATGCAAGAAATGATAACAAGATTGAACTTGAAGAAACACTACTAAAAGATGTAGAATCGGACATATATATTGGCAGTAATATAGACAAAAGACCAGAAATTCAACACCATTTCAACAATATATAAGGAAAGCAGAAAATCATGCTTGGGATTCCAGGAAAGGAAGAAGCAAGACTGGATAACACCAGAAACATTAAAAACCATAACACTGAGAAAGGAAATGAAAAGAAAGAAAACAGAAGCGAAGTTCCCCAGGTTAAAGCAACTATATAGCGAACAGTACAGTCAGCTGGACAAGGAAGTTAAACGCCAAACCCGAGCCAACAAAAGGAATTTCCTAGACGATCTTGCAAGACAGGCAGAAGAGGGAGCACTGAGAAATGAACAAAGCACAGTATACAAAATAACTAAATTCATCAGCGGAAAACGAGGTGCAAACAACATTACATTAGTAAGAGATAAGCAAGGAAATCTCATCACGACAGCAGAGGGACAGGAAACAAGATGGGCAGAGCATTTCAGGGAAACTCTGAACAAGGAACCACCAGAGACACAATTGAATGCTCCTGAAGCTGAAAACGATCTAGATGTAAATACAGACATTCCACGAAAAGAAGAAATCATCACAGCAATCAAAGGGTTAAAGAATGGAAAAGCTCCTGGCCATAATAACTTAAATGCAGAGCTATTTAAGACAGACCCTGAGCTAGCAGCAGAACTATTAGAACCACTATTTGCACAAGTCTGGAAAACAGGGACAACACCATCAGAGTGGAACAAAGGAATAATTATCAAATTGCCCAAGAGGGAGCCGCGCTAGCGTAGTGGTTACAACACCGCTCTGGCGACCGGGTGATTCAGGATCAAACCCGGGCGACGGCATTTGAGGATTTTTCGTCGACCGGGAATTGGACTGGATTAACTCGAGACCTAGCGAGAACATTTGAAGGAGTGTCATCGACCAGGGATTGGCGGCTCCTGAGCCGACCCAGCTTTAGTGGGTACCTCTGAAATCGGCGAGTATCTGCCTGAATGGCGAGGGACACCTGTCTCTGTACAAGAAAAGGGATACTCACGTAAAATCAATGTCAGGTTAGACATTAACAATAACCTGAGATTTCGCCTCGAGTATTAGCGGGCGTACGAAAAAAAAAAAAAATATTGCCCAAGAAGGGAGATCTTGCAAACTGCAATAATTGGAGAGAAATAACTCTTCTCTCAGTTCCCAGCAAAATACTAGGAAGGATAATTATACAGAGAATTTCAAAAGCAGTAGATCACAAACTGAGGAAAGAACAAGCAGGATTTAGAAAGAACAGAAGATGTGTAGATCATATATTCACTCTCAGGAACATTATAGAGCAATGCTCAGAATGGCAAAGACAGCTGTACATTAATTTCGTTGATTTTAAAAAGGCTTTTGACAGCATACATAGGGACAGTTTATGGAAAATACTGAGGGCTTATGGAATTCCAAGCTGCATAGTGTCAATCATAAAAAGCCTCTATGCCAACTTTACGTGTAGTGTTGGGCAGAGCAACCTAACCTATGAGGTGAAGACTGGAGTACGACAGGGATGCCCCTTATCAACCACTCTATTTTTAACAGTCATAGACTGGTTGATGCGTCAGACAACAGAGGGCAGTCCAAGAGGAATAAGATGGACTACATTTTCTACATTGGAAGATCTGGAATATGCAGATGACATTGCACTACTAGCACATTCACATCAACACATCCAGGAAAAAACGGATAGACTTAATAAGTATAGCCAGCAGGTGGGCTTGAACATCAAGTTAAAGAAGTCAGAGGTCATGACACTCAATGTGAGCAACCCTGAGCCCATATCAGTAAGGAATCAGCAACTGGTACAGACAGACACCTTCACATACCTAGGATGCATAGTAACACCAGACGGCGGGGCAGGCAAAGACATCAACATCAGAATGAATAAAGCAAGAACAGCCTTCTTTAGCCTAAACAACATCTGGAAGTCCTCTCAATACAGCACAAGCACAAAATTAAGATTATATTAGAGCTGTGTGCTTTCTGTGCTTCTCTATGGTGCGGAATGCTGGAGACTTACAGAGAAGGAAATGTCAAAATTGTCCTCTTTTCACACAACATTCCTAAGAAAAATTCACTGAATCTTTTGGCCGAATACCATCACCAACCAAGATCTGCTTACTCGGAGCAAGAGGACATGCACACTATCATAGCTGGCAGACGCTGGAGCTGGGTTGGCCATGTCCTCAGAAGAGACCCTGATGCCATCACAAGAACAGCTATGCTTTGGACCCCTGAAGGAAAACGAAAGAGAGGCTGACCAAAAAACAACCTGGCGGAGGACTGTGGAGGCTGAGATGCAAAGAATGAACCAGAGTTGGGGCACTGTACGAAGGATGGCCACCGATTGAGCAAAGTGGAATCAATTTGTTGTTGCCCTACAAGACGCCACTAGGCGTGATGGCCACTGACTGTTTTGACGGTCGGCGGCTAAGGATCAAAGAAGAAGAAGAATATAGACAAAGTTGGAGGGACAGACAATGATATAAAAATAAGAATACAAAAAGCAAGAGGCGCTTTCATTGCATTGGGAAACATATCGAGAACAAGAGAAATAAAATCCAACACGAAAATAAGAATCTTCAACTCAAATGTCAAGTCAGTCCTATTGTATGGCTCTGAGACATGGAGAGCAACAAAAACAACAACCAAAAAGTTACAGACTTTTATAAATGGGTGATTGCGTAGAACAGAAGGACTGAAATGGTATGACAAAGTCACAAATGTGGAATTGATGACAAGAACCAGACAAGTGCCAGTGGAACAAGAGTTGAGAAGAAGACGCTGGCGATGGATAAGACACACATTGAGGAAACCTGTTTATAGCATTACAAGGCAGTCCTTGTTCTGGAATCCACAGGGAAAGAGAGGCAGAGGTAGACCAAAAACCACATGGAGAAGAGAACTGGAAACAGAGGTGAAAATGATGAGGAAAACGGAAAGAACTTGAGAGGATGGCACAGGACAGGATGACTTGGCATGTGTTTGTTGAAGGCCTATGCTCCTTGGGGAGCTAAAGGGTATTGATATATCTATATCTATATCTATATCTATATCTATATATATATATATATATATATATATATCATATATATATCATATATATATATATATATATATATATATATATATATATATATATAGCTATATATATATATATATATATATATATATATATATATATATATATATATATATATATCATATACATACATATATATAATTAGGCAAATAATCTGTACAGAAAGTATGTACAGCTGTACAATTCTGAAAATGAAAAAATACTTGTACAGAGTGTGGATATCCTCTACTAGTTGGCATGTATGCCATTCAATATGTACTGTTAGGTATAAATTTAAGATCGTGATACTTATACGACCCAGCGACAAAATCTGCATAGTATAACGGGAAAAAATCCCATAATTTTGCCAAAAAAGATGGCGCAAATATTTCTAACACATCTAGCATGAAAACATTGTAAGCCTGTGTGTTCTTTCAATTGGTGTGCAATTTAGTTTTGTTAGTTTGTGGGAATATGTTTTTTTTTTTCACGTTTCGTTTCACATACCCGCCAACTTGTACAGGAAAGGGATAATCTATACAGGAATTTTTAATTGTTGTCCGTGTATAGGCATACAAGCAGTTTGTACAGGTTTTTTAAAGTACGATTTTAAGTTGCTAATTTTAGCTAAAATTGTGCACATTTCTTTTTTTTTACTTTTAAACTGTTCATCTTTTGTATTACAATAACCGTTGTGTAAGTATTTTTTTTTTTTTTACTTTTTAAGGTTTTTATTGGTATTGTGTACAGGTTTTTTTTTACTTTGTACAGATTTTTATTGGTATGCCGTACAAGTTTTCATCTCAGGAAGTTGACAGGTATGGTTTCACATACATTATCTCACTTAGACCATTAGGAGGTTTAACTCAGTTGCCACTTTCTGTTGATGGCACTATCCTGTCTGGTCATTTATTGCATGCTGGGTAAATTTAAATCTTTAACAGAGTATTTATTGTGTGTATTTAATATGTAGGAAAGGTCAAGGTAATATGTATTACTAGATTTTTGAGACTTTTGGTTTTGATTTTTTTTGTTTTGGTTTTAAGGAATATCTTCATTGCACACAGGCAACTCCATCAGTGCTCCAATCTCCTCCCTTAGATCACACAAGGAGGAACTCTGTAGCACTGGTGAGAATCCCAGTGTGTGTATACAGGAATCACACATTCTATAAATATTTTTGTGGTGGGTAGTTTTCTCATTTTTAAATTTTGCCAGGGCAGCGGCCTTATGGCTTACTCTTTACGGTTTCAAACTGCTGTGGGATTTTTAACTTGTACAATATGCACACTGGACCACTTATTTTTTCGTTAGGCATCCGATCTTACTACCCAGGAGATCAGGGAGGAGTATAACATCATTAGGACCACTGATTCTGAAAAAAATTTCCATAAATTATATTCCCTCTACTGGGAATTGAACACAGTACCTTTAGAATTTTGAGGCAGACACCATACCTCTTAACCACTAAGACTCCTTTATTAGACCTTTACATTCACCTAATACTTGTACTGCTATATATTTCCCTTTCTTCACGTTATATACTGACTGACTATATTGTGCAGTTTCCTAGTAGAAGAAAGTTGGATTGGAGTAGTAGCTAACAACATAGTGTATGGGTGTGTGTGCATATACATGTGAGTGAGAGAGAAAGAGATAATGTAACAAAATCATGAATATAACAGCATTTTGCCAAAAAGAACAAGAAGGAAGAAAGATAAAAAAGCAAAGTTCTTTCAAAGATATGTAGCTATGAAAAAAATTATCGCAATTAAAAAAAATTATAACAAAATCAAGTGAAAAGTCAAGAACCTTCAAAGGAAATATGCCAAAATCTGAGAAGCTTGACACCCTATAGCAGACATATTACTTTCAGCCTTACAGTACTTGTGACAACTCAAGATAGTCAAGATAAACAAAAACAAGGCTGAACATCCAAAACTAATGAAAGGGTCTGAACCACAACACATCAGAAACAGATCACTCACCAGAATGCCATGAGCAAACTCAAAGCAAAAATGTATCTAATCCAGTTCTTGCACATCTTCTTGAAACTCCATGATATCAAAGTATTGAAAGCTGATTTGCTGCCACTCAAATTACTGTTCTGACTGCCATTCAAGCTGCTGCAGCTGAGGTGATCCACCAGATGTGGCTTCTTTGCTGTCATATGAGGTGGGTCATTTATCAAGTTTTTTGGTGCTACAGAGCTGAAAAATTAATATAGGTCTATATCCTTTTATCTAAACACCCGAAATATTCTGAAAATCAAAAGTTTATCTGGGTGACTTTGGGCTATTTTTTAAACACACGTTGGGCTATTATTGGAACACAATTTGGGTGACTTTGGGCTATTTGTAAACACATTTTGGATAACTTTGTGCTATTTTGGGCTTCTTTTTGGGCGACAACTGAAAACCAAAAAAATCTGGTTTCCTAAACAGAACTGTCCCCGAGGATTTTGTATAGAATGATACAGACGTCTGCAGCAACGTAGAAGTATTTGGTGGAAATGTATAAGTATGGTTAAATTATTTTTTACCTTTCAGCTTCTTTAAGAACAAAGGCCTTCAATAAGTTCATGCCATGCCTTCCAGTCTTGTGCCTTCTATTCCAGGTTTTTCTATATGTTCATTATTCCTTTCATGTCTGTTTCCAGTTCCTTTCTCTTCTTTTTTGTTTTGTCCCTCTACCTCAAAACCCTGGGGGATTTCAGAACAAGGACTGCCCTTTAATGCTATCAACATCATTTAATTAAAGCACACAGGCACATCAATAACAGTTATGCATCACAAGGTATTTAATGGTACAGTGCTATTGGTTTTTATGATAACAGCTGCCAAATTGGGCTTTTTATGCTATATTTCAGATTACTAAGTTTTTGGTTTTTTTTTTTAGTTATGAGCATCAAATCTGAATTGGTAGCTAATCACTGTCTTTTAAAACTTTAGTCTCATTAGAATTTTGATAACTGTAATAGACCTTAAGATGCGTGTCTTTTTTCTTTTGTGTCGAAAAAAAAAAACAACAGTAACAATGTCTACAAAATTTTACATTATTTGCAATGTTTAAAAAAAATCTTAAAAAACGATTACAGAAATCTGACCTGAACAAATAAAAGCTTAATCATGAAATGGAAAGTTCCTGCATTAAATTTCATGCTGATTGATAAAAAAGCAAGCAAGTTATAAGAAAATAATAATAATAGCCCCTTCAGTCATAAATGACTGACAATTACTAACGTAAAATAAAGTTCTGAGGAATAAATGAGTTTCTTCATAAGATAAGCACAACTTTTTTCAGAAAACACAACTTTAAACGTCAAAAAAGCCTTTTAAGAATGTGTTGTGACAACTGATTCTGACATACGCAGGTTTAGGAGATTATTATAAGAAATAGATTGGGACTATCACTTATTCATCATCATCATCTCAACCCGTAACCCGTCATGGGTCGTAGGGATGCCATGGTGGAAGCATCAGCAGACAGGGTCCTCCACTGCTCTCTGTCCTCAGCAATGCGTACAAGTGTGGAAAAACCGTGTCCTGCCCATTCTTTGATGTTATCAGCCCAGGATTTTCTTTGCCTTCCTCTTCTCCATTTACCTTTGACTGTTCCCTGGAGGATCGTTTTCGAAAGGGAATCATGACGAGTTACATGCCGAAACCAGGCAAGCTTTCGACGTTTCACTACTGACAAAAGTGGTTCTTGGTGGCCTGCATAGGTGTTTATCTTCTCTCTAACATAGACATTTGTTATCACTTATTAATGGAATGCAAATAATTTTGGAAGTGATGGTTATTTGTCAAAAGGAACACAGTAAAAGGGATGCCCATATTTCCTCATGAAATATATTGCTGTTGTGTAAAAGTGTTTGAAACACTGCAACCGATGAATCAATAAGGCTAAGACTGCTGAAATTTGGTATCAAACGTAAGACCAGCAGGGATGGACGTGTGAGAGGACGCTTCGGCCGTGTATACAACCAGTGCGCAACAGGAACAATTAGCATTCATACCCTTCGACATTTGCTGAGGGAGACTAAGCACCTATGGGTTTGCCCGGAGTGCAATGATGTCAATTCTGATTGACACTAAAAGTGCTTGAACTACATGGATGGACTGTTGTTTATTTGTTTTTTTATTAGTCGACTCGTTGAATTGAATATTGAAGGTCTGATCTGTATTGCCTCTTTTCTTCATCTTATGCTTCTTCGTACACTCTCAGACGACTACTTCATTGTTTTCAAAGAAAGCAGCAGTCAGCTTGAGGCTATTAACATCTCTGTAGAGCTTTTCCAAGAACAGTACTGGTGTCGGCCATATGCTCTATCTCTGTTCCACATATGTTGGGCATCTTTGAAGCAGTCGTTCAGCAGTCATTTTATCAGTGGCACAGATACACTGTCTCAAATCCACATTTTTTTCTGCTACGGAATATTTGGATAGGATAATGCAGTTAATTACTAAATATTCCCAGTACCCCTCGAAAAGCTTCTCGTACCCCATTTTGGGAACCTTTGCTATAAGGTTATAAGAAACCTGGACGAGCGAAGTTAGGGAGGTGCAGTGGGTTAGGGTTTGTTCAGGTACTTCTCCTTTTAAGTGCTCATGTCAGGGCCTGGTATAATCAAACCGCTTTTACATGTAAACATTAAATTAAGTAATATTGTTGGGGGCCCCCCCCCCCCCCCCCCCCCCCCCCCCCAATCTCATTTTCCCTTATCTCTCTTTTATATCTCCCAAACGCACCGGGGTACTGCCCACTTTGGGAACCACTGGTCTAAAGCATTTAACAACACACCTGAAACTTATGGCTTATACAAACCAACTATGGAGCTGATTTTTAAAAACATATCCAAGTATCGTCAGCTGCCATCTCCACAACGAAGGTTGGCTGTAATGGATCTCCAACATCTTCTGTCTCTTGTCTTGATGGTGCACTCTGATAGACTCTTTCCTGTCCATCTCTTGATGTTATCTACCCACTTATAGCGCTGTTTTCCTCTTGCACGTTTGCATTCTTCTCTTCCTTCCATTATGGTCTTCAGTGTCAGGTGTTACATCTTTTTATATGGCCAAAATATTTTAGCTGTCTAATTTTGATCTCCTTCATTAATTCTCTTTTCGTTCCTCGGTTTTCTAGAACCTTATTATTTGATTTCTTCTCTTTCCATGAGATGTGCCAATTTTTCTATATATCCACATTGCAAGGGCCTCAAATCTCTCTTCCCATTGCTTGTATAATTCTACTTCATACAGTAATGAAGTATATTTAATGATCGTCAGTTTTAATTTGTAAGTTAATTGTTTACATGTTAGTGTTCGCCTCATGTTGTTGAGTGTAGCTTTGGCAATTCGTACTCCCTTCTTGATGCTCCTAGACTTGTCTTGACATCTGTTTCACCTCTACAATCTTCTGTTATTTTATGACTAAGATATGAGAAACTCTTGACTTGTTCCAGGATTTTTTCATTTATTCATATCTTTAACACTGGTTTATCGTCTACTGTTCTAGTTGTCATAGATTTCATTTTATGAATATTAACGTCCAATCCATATCTATGACTTAAGCTGTTTACTTACTTCACTAGTTCTTGTAATCTCTGTTTTCTTTCAGCTAACAAAACTGTAAAACTGTATGATCCAAGTATGAAAATCTGTCAGCCAGTTTTTATGAAATTATGCAAGTCAACTTATGCTAGACATTGTGCAGTTTCACCAAATGTGTATCACAGTACAAATTTCAAAAAAATTTAAAAGATGTCCATTTTCAATGCTGTAGATGTAGAAGTGAGTCTCCTGTAGATACTGCATCATAATCCACACATGGAACCCACCTGGTTGGGGGATGGTGGTGAATACATGAATATCATGCCCGAGAAATAAGTAAGAATGTGTGAGTGACTAGAGCAGAGACTCCGACGCCTAGCTGAGCCACAATTGGATGAGGTCCAGTGCGGATTCCGAGCTAACCGAAGTACTCAAGACCTAATCTTCACACTCAGACAGCTGAGTGAAAAGGCCCTTGAGTATAAGAGTGAGATCCATCTCTGTTTCATAGATCTGGAAAAGGCGTTTGACAGGGTCCCCTGGAGCAAACTTTGGGACTGTTTGGCAAGGAAGAAAATTCCAGCACCTCTGATTCATGCTATACAGAGCTTCTACAAGTCTTGCAGAAATTATGTGAGGACAGCAAACCATAAGTCAGAAGAGTTCAGGACCACCACTGGTGTAAGACAAGGTGATATCCTGTCACCTTATCTTTTCATACTCCTCATGTCATCAAGGCATGTAAGGAGAGAACAAGAAAGTATTCAGTGGGGTACTGGAAGATGAGAAAGGTCTGTATTTCAGAGCTGGCATTTGCTGACGATGTTGCCCTGATTGCTAAATTAGAGGCACATCTCCAATCCAACCTGCAAGTCTGGAAGGAAGAGCTGGAGAAGAGAGGGATGGTCATAAGCAGCTCTAAAACAAAATCCATGGTGATATCACGAGAAGAAAGAAGACATCAGATTAAGCTGGGACAACAGGTCCTGGAGCAGGTCGACCACTTTAAATACCTTGGAGCTATTATAGACAGAAAGGAAGACATCAAAGAAGAGTTGGCCACTCGAAAAGCAGCAGCTGGGAGACTTTTTCAGGCCATAAATCGAGGATTCCTCAGCAAGAGAGCGGTTGGTAAGAAAACAAAGATGGCTGTATACTGCTCCACCTATGTCCCAGTCTTGACATTTGGATGTGAGTCATGGGCAATGACTACAACTCACAAAAGCCAGATCCAAACCTCAGAAATGAGGTATCTGAAGAAGGTGGTTAAAGTAACAAGAAGACATGGTCCGCAACCAGACGATACGTCAAGGCCTAAAATCACACCTCCTGCAGACCCAAGTAGAACAGTCCCAACTAAGATGGTTTAGCCATGTCTGCAGAATGGGAGATGATCGGCTACCACGACAAGCATGGGAAACAAAGAGCCAGTGATCCAGACCTCCAGGATGACCCAGAGTCCACTGGGAGGACAACATTAGACAATCTTTGAAGGACCGAGGACTAGAATGGAACCAGGCCAGGAGGAAGACAGCTGATAGGATAGTCTGGCGCTCTCTCTCTTCCAAACCTCTACACCTCACGGTAGAAGGGGAACGACTAAGTAAGTAAGAGTGACTTGAGCTCTGATCTTTGATCTGGGTAGATGTGATTAGTTTATGAAGCAGTTGGTTGCTGGATGTTGAGACAGAAAGATTGTCTCAAGTTCTGTGATTTTGATTCAAATGCTTTACCTTCATTTTGGAAGGTGTTCCTTTGTCTTCCTTAACCTCTCTTGCACTGGGGATTCCAAGAACAAGGACCACCAACAAGTTTCCTCAATGTGTGTCCTATGCATTGCCAGCATCTTCTCATCTCCCATGAGTACCACTGAATACTCTAGCAAAACTTGAGTACAGCAACGGAATGACAGAAGCATTACTAGAAGTGAGATACTTATCCTAATGACTAACCTTGCATTGCTTATTGTTGAGACAGATTTTGCACTCTGGTTACTAGCTGTAGACTTGAGACTGTCAAATCTTTTCAGGGTCCTTAACCTTTTGTTCATCTTCTCCAGCTGGTTAATACGGTTTTCAAGATTGTCAGTCAATTTACATAGTCCTGGTATTGACATGCTCCAGTTTACCCAGCTGTAAATGGGTACCTGACTTTGCTCTAGAGTTGGGGACGGAAAAGGCAGCGAGGAAGGGACTTGGTCACCCCCACCTCTCAATACTGGATATAACATAGCACCTCACTCCTCTACAGCAGTATCTGCAATGGGGCTACCTACTTTATATAATTATATTTTAACTATACTGAAGCACATTAAAAACGCACCACTATTATATATACTGATGCTGAGAAGCTGGAAAAAAAAAGTGTGGGAATGGATTTTCCCCGTATTTGTCATGAGGTAGAGAGCGAATGGCTGCTAGAATGGAAAGTGCATGATTCAACCCACGGTTTTGTGTACCAACTACATGAAAACAATGAAAGTTACACGTGCAACACGATTCCCAACAGCTATGACCCTGAAAATGTGTAGGCGTTGTGGCAGTATACGCGGTATAAAAAGGCCGTTGAGACAAAACACCCAGTACATGTGCTTGAAATGCCATGACTATCTGAAAATGACTGCCAACGAGCCATTGGTATGTTGGAGACCGGAATGAGCTCGCGGGCCATTGCCTGAAGGATGAATTGCCACCACAGCACTATTGTACGTCTCAATGATCGTTACGGAACCACTGGCAGTGCCGGGATAGACTTCGGAGTGGCTAACCACGAGTTACTACCCCTGCGCAAGATCGTCATACTGTGCTGAGTCACCTAAGGAATCGTTCTCTCCCGGCAAGTCAAAAAGCAAGTGCAATAGTGGGTAGACGTGGGCAAGTCTCTCGAATGACAGTCATACGACGACTCAGAGATACAGGCCTTATGTTGGGCCAAACTTGACTCACAGACATCGTCAGCAGCGCCTGCAATGGGCAGAGCAACATGTCAGATGGACTAGACTGCAGTGGAATGCTGTCCTATTCACAGACGAGAGCAGATTCAACATATCCTTTGCTGATGGACGTATGCGGATTTGGCGACGGTGTGGACAGCGCTTTGCAGATTGCTGTGTTCGTCAGCACAACTGATTTGGAGGTGGCAGTATTCGCATTTGGGGAGGATTCAGTTTTCCCCATCGCTTGCCTCTTCACGTCTTCCGTGGAAATGTTAATGCTGTGACACATTGAGATGAGGTTCTGGATGCATTGGTTGCTCCTGTGTTCACAAATTATCCAGACTTGCAGCTTCTCCAGCAGGATATCGCACGTGCGCACACCGCATGCATTACGCAGCAATATCTACAGCAGCAGAACATTGTGATGATTGATTGGCCTGCCCTATCACCAGACATGTCCCCTATAGAACATCTGTGGGACGAGCTTGCATGCAGAGTCTACAGGCAAGGTTCTCCAGCTAATCTGCAACAGCTAAAAGCTGCTCTTACACGTGAATTGGACTTGATTTCCTGGAATTTCCTTCAGAGACTTGTGCGTTCCATGCGGAGCCGCTGCCAAGCTTGTTTGCAAGCACACGGTGGACATACCAGATACTGAGGATAGTGTGAATGAATTTTTTTATTGGTTGCATTTTTGGTTTTCTCCCTTGCCTGCACAGAATGCAATGAATTTCATAACAATCAAATGTACAAATTAATGACCAGCATGGATTCATAGGAAAATGAATAAAGATTCCAAATATGTAAACTTGTAAACACTTATATTTACATTTCACACTCTATTCCTGGATTATACAGGTGGTGTGTTTTTAATGTGCTTCAGTATATGATCCTTGATAAAACATATGCTTTAATCATCATAATGTTCCTTTAACGATATGCTTTAATCATCTTCATCATCATCATCATTAGTATCATCATAATTTTCCTTAACATTCTTCAGACCGGAAATATAAAAAATTGTTCCAAACGGAACGATGACTTTTGAAGTAAAAAAAGCACATTAATTTTTTAATTTTGACTTCAAATCTATGTTTTATATTAAGAATACATGTTAAAAATTATATTTGTGCTAAAAAATATACAGCTTTCACTTATTTTGACTTTGAAATTACACGCAGAAAAACGTAAACATCGCATTTGTCCGTCCGCCATGTTAGATATTTTCCTATCAACTCGACTTAACAGATTGTAAAGATTGAAAGAAAAACAAAAGTTAAATGTAAAGTTTGTGATATTTTTTTTTAATATTTTCATGCAGATAGGAATTGTCTGTCAGAATACCACAAGCCTTAGTAGAAAATATATAATGATGTGTTGAGTCTTTATTATGTCACCCTCATAACTGATTTTGGGAGCCGCGGTAGCATAGTGGTTAGTGCACTGGCTTCCTAGCGCAGTGGTCTATGGTTCAATCCCCAGATGAGGTGGGACTTTCTTAGGCCACAAACAGCTCCTGGGTTGACCCATCCCCAAATGGGTACCAGAGCAACTCTGGGAAGGTTAAGGCGGCCGGCGTGATGCTGACACATCACCCCTAGTGTGCCGACAGTCAAGAAAATATGGGCCTAACACCATATTCCCAATATGCATCAATGGGCGTGTAACGGGATCCTTTACCTTTTTTTTATAACTGATTTTACTTATGTGTTAGTGATCATACCGTGTTACACTAGAAATATGTCTACTGAAGTCATATTTCATTATTTTAGCTAAGATGTTGCAGCTACCTAAAATAACTGTAATGTATTCAGTGGAAGATTTTTTTTTTGAATTTTTTTTGGTTGAAAAGCCTAGTTATGTAACATTTAAAAAATTTGCATAATTTTATTATTTAATGTTGAATTGTTTTCGAAATGTAACATATAATGCAGAAATGGTCAGACTACAATAAAATATGACTGTTGTTAATTGTTCTGATAATACTTTATTTTTTTCTTCTTTGTGAAATATCATGTTTATAATTTTTGTGTATTTTTCCTGTTGACTTTCCTTCAATTTTTTAAAACTCACATCAATACAAATTTTTAAAATATTAATTTTACATCTAAATATGGTAGTCTGTTCAATTACAAACAATTTGATGTACAGTTGACATTCAAAAATCCGGCCACTGATAATCCGGTTCCTTCAGATTTCCGGCATGGATTTCGGAGCGCATTTTTAAATTTACCGCGTTGGCACGCCACAGTTTTCTGGAGCAGTTTATGTTTTGATGCAACTGTTGGGTCTTGCTTGCACGTGTTAACAGACATTCCTGCTCATTCCTTCTCATTTTATCATTTATTTGCTGCTGTTTAGCCCCATTATGGATTCAGCAAATAAAAGAAGTGGTGTAAAACGTAAACATCGTGCATTGTCGATCGCAGATAAAGTGTACAGGTAGTCATTTTCTGTTAAATATATACAGAATATATAACCATAAAAAATCCGGCATTTTCAAAAATCCGGCACTCCTCAGGTCCGGAGGTTGCTGGATTTTTGAATGTCTACTGTATAACACTCTTGGGTAGACTTCAAAATTATAATGTAAATAATCAAGGAACATTAGAAGTCAGATATGTCAGAGTATGAGAAAATGATACAAAAATATCAGTCTGAAGAGAGTTAAACGCTCCTTATGGAGCATGTAACCCACAACAGCAGATGGCCCCCCCCCCTTCCAGGAAGCCTGCACAAAGCATTCACATTGCGACTTATCTGTGGTTGTGCATGGCACTGGTTAATCTCATCATGTACAACAGACAGCTACAAAAACAAACCTCTGCTAGAGAGTGTGAATGCTTTTGGCTCCATGTGGCAAAGGATGATACATCTCCATGCTTTTGGCTCCATGAGGGAAATGATGATACACCTCCTTGCTTTAAAGATCCATGTGGCAAAGGATGAGACATCTCCATGCTTTTGGCTCCATGTGGGAAATGATGATACATCTCCATGCTTTTTACGCTACATGTGGCAAATGATGATACATCTCCATGCTTTTGGCTCCATGTGGCAAATGATGATACACCTTCATGCTTTTAGCTTTCATGTGGCAAAGGATGATACATCTCCATGCTTTTGGCTCCATGTGGGAAATAATGATACATCTCCATGCTTTTAGCTCCTGTGGCAAAGGATGATACATCTCCATGCTTTTGGCTCCATGTGGGAAATGATGATACATCTCCATGCTTTTAGCTCCATGTGGCAAATGATGATACATCTCCATGCTTTTGGCTCCATGTGGCAAATGATGATACATCTCCAGTTTCAACATGTTGATCTACCTCCTTTTTTTTATTTATTCAACCTACTTTATTAACAACCAAGAAGTTCTCAATTGTCTCTCCATTTGACAATACAACATCCCCTGTGTCTTCAACAGCATCTGGTAGGACATCTAAAATCTCCTGGGCTAGCACTCCTGGGTGGAGAAAAAACAAATATGAAGATTATACATGTAGGTCAGCACGAGCTCCTATATCAGAGAAATTAGTAGCATTAAATTATAATAAGTGAGGGTATTGGCTGGTGGGAAAGTGAAGGCCTCAACGTGAGGTTCATGTAATAATAATAATCATCATCATCAATAATAATCAATCATCATCAATAATAATCATCATTAATAATTAATAATCATCAATAATAATTGTCATCAATTAATAATAATAACAATCATCAGTAATAACAATCATCAGTAATATAATAATCATCAATAATAAGCATCATCAAATAATTATCTTCATCTTTAATAATTAATAATCATCAACATACAACAATAATTTAATCTATCATTAATAATCAACAATACTAATCAATCATCATCAATAATAATCAATCATCATCACAATATTAATAAATCTATAATTCTTCAATCAATAATAATAATCATCAATAATAATAATAATCATCAATAATAATCATCATTATTTTAATAATAATAATCAACAATACTAATCAATCAATCATCAATAATAATCAATCATCATCAAATAATAATCAATCATCATCAATAATAATAATCATCTTCCTCTTCATTACAATCCTCCCTCATCATCATCTGTGGCCATCTTTACATCAAAGGTTGGATACAATGGATATCTCCAATGTCTTCTGTCTTGATGTATATTCTAAATATATAGTTTCTCAAACTTTTTCAGACTGCGGCACACTTACCAATGCAAATTTCTGTCGCTGCACATCCTGTGTTCTTAATTGCTGGACTCTCGTGTAATTAAACGTAAATTTGTCGTTATTTTACAGTTTTACACTACATGACTAATTTCAAATTCTATTGCAATACATATTTTAATAGTAAGACATGACAAAAAATTATCAAATTTTTGAGAGAGAGATTTTTAATTTATTACGCAAGTGCCTCGTTTTCATTGTGAAATGTGAGTCTGCTTGGCGGCACAGATCTTCTTTATTCGTGGAGGAATATTGGACAAGCACACTCTTGGTATTAAATAAGCAAAAGTGCGCTGTAAATTTGGAAAATACAAATATTTTTTACTATCAAAAATTTGACAGCAGACCTCTGGATCACTCGTGGCACAACAACGTTCTGAGGCACACCTTGTGAGGAAGCTATGCTTAATAGGGACTGTCAGTCTCCTGATGTTGTTATCATTCCTATTTGTTGCGCTGTGTACCTCTTGCCTTAACTTAAATGATCAACCCAAAACACCCTTATTTTCTTTATGTTTGTACACCATGATGAGTGTGAAGAGATTAAAGGGTCCATATCCTTTAATACAAAAAACCGTCAGGGACAGTGGTGTTTCGGAATGCAGATTTTTTTTGGTTTTCATATGTGTCACACAGTGGGCTTAATTAAGAGTCTGTCTGAGTAAAGAGACAAGACCCAGACCAATTTGTGGGGAAAGTCTGAGAAGATAGATTAAGATGAGAATTAAAGTGACTGTGGAGGATGAGACTTATAGCTTCAAGGATGAGAACCTAGATTGGGACTCTCCCTCGCCACCTGTGACTAATTTTTATTAGCAACTGTCTCACCACCTCTCGCATCAGCTGAGAGAAGGTGTGCACTAATTACTAGCCACAGACACAACTGTACAGTTAAAGAATACGGGTACAGTATAGTGAAAGACAATCTGATCCAGTGCACCTTTTATAGTTTATTAAAACAAACAAATCTATACTACAGCAACAACAAAAAAAAAACCCAAACCAATAACGTGTGAGTTCACAAACCTCAAAAAAAAGATCAATCAATGAAAGACACAAATTATCAAATTACCACGCTCTCTCCACACCTACACGAAAACAATTAAGGTTAAAGAAATATACAGGGCGGGGGGTCTCTAGGTAAGAGCCACCACCCTGACTACTCTATTGTTACTAACTAAACACACTGTGGAGTCCTCCGCCACCTGACTACTCTTCACTAGTGTTCACTCTGTTCCGGTTAAGACTTATTAACTAATTTGACTACAATGTCTCAAAGGCGCTCTTGGCGGGTCCTGCACAACTAACTTATACACCACATAAATCCTACTCTCCTGAATTCTGCAGAACTAACTCAGAGGCTCTCCTCTAGTAGTTTCTATCTAACTCTACTGTTCCTGAGGAAACACAACTAAACTCCACTCTCTCCCTTCTGTTTCGGTTGCAGTTGCCTTCCTGACACTATTGTCTTCATCTGGGGCTCCAATGCATTGCTCTTCATCACGTACCTCCTCCCGTGAGCATATAGAGAGGTATGTTTTCCCTCTCTCCTCTCCAGAATAAAACTGATGAAAGGGGCACTTGGTGAATAGTATACTTATATATTATATATATATATATTATATATATTTCTATATACTATAATATATATATATATATATATATATATATATATATATATATATATATATATATGGGCTCTGATGATGGCACCCTATTACCTTACACACCATGCGATTTATTGTTGGCTACTGCTTTATTGTGGCAGTATGTAAAAACAATAACATGCATCATAGCCTGTTCTGTATTTGGCCATTACAAGCTAAGAGCTCTAATTCCTAGGCAATTCCACGCTGAGGTGGCATGTTTCCTCACGTCATGAGAATTTCCTAATGCCTCTCCATATTGCAGACGTAACTAGGGCGCCACTTACTATCCGCATACCCCAGTTCTCTTCAATTACGATGTTTGTCTCTTGCCTCCCTCTTTTGAGAAGGCAAAGTCTGTGGCAGGCTTAGGGTTACCTACCCTCCGCCGTGAATCGCTGTAAGACAAAAATAACAACTCCTTTACACCAATTCAAAAAAAATACCATAATTCAAAACACATTTAACAACCAAGATTTACCTATACACCCGTTTCCCATACCATAATAAAACTTTCCCTAAATACAAGCTCCCATCTCTAATGATTATTTCTGCACCTCGGGTCAGACTTAACACACCCACTCCTTCTCCTCCCCTGCACTATTCTTATATTATAAAGGCAGCCCATGGAAGGTTATCAAAATAGAACAACTTATTTAGGACACAAAATGCATACACCCATATATCAGATTATTTACACACTTTTCACACCTTCTCCTTTCTGAATTACATTAATTATACACGTTTTCTTAGGCACCTACAAAAATCACCGCGTACATACACTTCTAATTTAATCATAATCAACTGTGGTTTACTCTGAAATCGTTATAACGTTTACACCAGTGCTCCTCGTCACTAACCTAAGCCCCTATTCTCAACCGTTAATATCTCAAACCCGCGCCACAAAAATCATAGAACTCGATATAGCATTAGACATTAGTATAATTACACAACAAAACTTACACTACATGGGCCTCTAGCTTTGTAGAAGTCGGCAATGGATGGCAACTACTAACTAACAATAAAATTAAAATCCCAGAAGAAAGCTTACTCTTACTTGCTTACTCTTTTTAGCTAAAATTCTTACACCACTTATTAAGTTTACTCAAAACATACCCAGACTTTCAGAATATCCACGAACCTGGCAGACTGAACTGACGCTATTCACGGCAATAAAATTCTTGCAACTTGGGAGCACTAACTAATAATTTGGCCCTGCATATATAGGGTCAATTTTCTGATGCAAGATCCGACGCGGTGAGTCATAGCTTCTAGCATTGTCTCCCAAAATCCGCTTCCAACCCCACTTCTGATGTAATCTAATGACTGCTTACATAAATTAAAATCAAAAACCAATTGTACGAGCTTCCGTTTAAATATTTCATAACATTATCTTAACTCTACCAATCCACTAGCGACGAAGAGTTATTCCGCCCCCTGCTGGAACGGGGGGTGGATGGGGGGGATCAAAGAAAATAGACTCCCCTGAAAAATGTTTACGTAATATTACCTAACTATACTGACCGCCCTCTATCAACAAGAATGACTCACTAGCACACGTTACAACACGGGTAAGGGTTTTCTTCCATCTCCAACCGAGAAGGGTTGGTGTTGGTGGTATGAGTCATCCTACCGCCATACAGAATAACCCAGAATTAAAACAAATACAAACTAGGACGCATTAGAATAAAGAAAAAAGAACCAAAATTAGTAAATGGGACAAGAAATGGGGCGAGTTGAAAATAAAAATTAACAGTAACTTATCACAATATGTTCACCCAAATCACATTCTAAATGTTGTTCAAAAGATTGTCCAAAGTTGCCAAACATGCATTCAAAAATCACCCAGTCACCTAAAAACACTAGCTTTTCAGAATATTTGGCTTTTCAGGTGTTCAGATAAAAGGACACAGACCTTTACTAATTTAGGATAAAGTCCAAATAAAAAAGACCTTTTGGCCTGGTATTAGTCTGGCACTTAATGAGAGTAGTCACTGAAATTGCAATTTTTATAAGTAATTGTAGGGATTTCAATTAAAATGTCCAGGCTCCACTATGTGGATGACACAGTTTTCTTTCAAACAGTGCCAAGGGACTAGAACAGTTAATCCTGTCCGTCAAAAGACACAGTGGGGATCAGAACCTTTTTCTGAACCCAAAAAAACAAAGATAGTGTCCACAGACAAAAACAAGATGCCAACCAAAACTTACCATCAATGATGCGGAAACTGAAAATTTCACAATTTTTGAATATCTTGGCTACATACTTAATAACAATGGAGACTGCTCAAAAGATGGTCAGGAGGAGACTGGCCCATATGAGCAATGCAGAGGTTAAATAATAATGAAGAACCTATGGCAATAACACTAGCAAATTAATAAAAGTTTAAAACTTCTGAGTGAACATGCATCTTTCCAGTAGCAACATATGGATGTGAATCATGACCATTACTCAAACACTAAAGAAAAAATTTGAATCTCTTTCAAAGCAAAGTGTTTACAGGAAAAATTCTCAGAATATCTTGGACCAAAGAAGAAGAAAAATATAGACAAATCCTACATGACCTGACCATCAAGGAAAACTGGGCTTATAAACAATATCATGTCCCGGAAACTGGAAATATTTTGGCCACATTAAACGTCATAGTGGCTTAAAGAGCAGTGATGGAGGGTTATGGTACCTCGGGAAAGCGAGGCAGGGGCCCGACCAAGATGACGGTGGACACAGGACATTGAAGACACCTTGAACATGACAATGGAGGAGGCAGGAGGGCTGGCTAGAGATCGAGAGTCTTTCAGGCGGGCTGTGTGATGAGAGCGGACGTTCTGCAAAGGACATGCTACATGATGATGAGGCTCCACTATAACAATAATAGTTATGCTTAAGGGGGATGAGTGGCCATGAATTTTTAAGACAATACAGGTTAAAAAATACACATTGGGATTAGTCTGTGTTTGGGTAATTTATATTCTCCTGGTTTGGTTTGGTTTTTTAAGGACCATCTTCATTGCACGGGTACAACTCCATCAGTGCTCCCATCATCTTTGTAAGTGTACTTGTAGATTCTGAGTCTGGACACATTACTGAGCTGGTTCTTGGGGTTAATCTGAAAGAAGGAAATTACATGAGAGATGCACATAATAAGTGGATGATGTAAGGTATCATAATCTAGCATGTTAACAACATCAGGAGGAACATGTACCACAGAGGTGAAGAGTAGAATAGATAGCCCAGGCAAAAGTAGTGTTAAATAAAATTACAAGTATTTTAAGCAACACATTTTTGTGATTGGAAATAAGAAACATAGTTCTTCAGTGTTATATGGAGCCAGTCCTAACATATAGAAGTAAGACATGGACACTTACAAACAAGCAGGAAAATCACTTGAAGTCATAGACATGTGGTTTTACAGAAGGTTAAAAATAACATGGACAGCTAAAAGAAGCCAGTCCACAAAGGAAGTTTATAACTCAGATAAAAAGGAAACAATCTATTTTCTTTGGGGAAGTTATGAGAAAAGGTAGCTGGAATATATTTTCACAAAAGGTGAAATACAGCTATGCCCCGGTCTTACGCTGTTTGATTAGCACTTTTTTGCTGTTTGTATTTCATGCCATATTTCTGTTTCACACTTTAAAAATTTTGATCTTATGCTAATCGTGAGGATCTCGCAGACTTGGAACAGCAGTGAGCACTCGAGCATCAAGAAGAGGAAAACAAAACAGAGCAGGTACAGACATTTATAACTGCAAACAACTGTAAAGAATATTGGCTGAACACATGGTAATAAGCTAAAACAGGAAGAAAACTTCATACACCTAACAGCCCCAAATAAGGAAGATGCTATCAACCATACTGAATGAAAATATCAAACCAAAATCTTCAAATTAAGAGCAGGTTACTCTACGCTAATTGGTCACAGAAACAGAATGTGTTCACAAAATATAGCAAAATGTAGACACTGCCCAAACCCGTTGGAGATAGTAGAACAGCATCTACTACTGTGCCCTGCCCTCCAGGGAATGAGACAACTCCTTTTACCACACAACCCATCCATAGACAATATGCTTTATGGCAGCCCAAAACAGCTTATATAAACTGCACAGTACCACATAATGGCAGCAAGGTCATCAAGAGCTGACGCTTAGTGACAGTGGAGCAAAAGTCAAGTCAACAGCAAACCTTAACGAGATTTTCAAACTTCAGGATGCATTAATTGCTAGCATAATGAAGCACAACCCCACAATAGAGCGCAGTTCTATGGTAATCTGTAACACAGAACAAGATCTAACTTGCTACAAGGTGCTTCTTAAGAGAAAAAGTAGGTGACAAAGCTGAGCAAGCTTGATTCTAATTTTTTTTAAAGTCTCCTCTAATATTTTCTGCCTCCATTGACCATACAGCCGTGCCTTCTACCTCTGGAGATAGAACAACTTTTTCAACACCTACAAAACCTCCTGCTAACCAGTCATCTGATGATGAAGACAGCTCAGCTGTCACAACTGTAGCCACAAGCGATGAAGTAGCAGCAATTAAAATCCTATATTTTAAAAATATTTGTGAAAGTACAGTATATACATCACAGAACAGTTTCATGTGAGTGAATGATGATAGTGGTTCATGTTAAGGGTCATGAACTGTTGTTGTCAACACTTGGTTAAGTGTAACTCAGGGATTGAGTTCATGTCTGACTTTATATCAACATGGTGTGACTTGTGCATGCGTTGGGAGAAAACATGTAGTGAATACAAGTCTGGGGTGACTGAGACATTCTGTGTTTGGCAGCCAAGCTGGGCGCCCGAGTCTGTGTTTGGAAGCTGAGCTGTAAGCTCGTATTTGTGACTGAGAGAATCCATCCGCACGCATAGAGTTTTTTTGATGGGATTATTGTGTGCAAAGAGTGTATACCGACACCAAAGACATTCTGTATTATTGTTATGGAGTGTTAAGAGAGTAACAGTGCATGAATAGCAGTAGTTTTGTATATGTCCTACAGCAATGTTAGCCTTAGTATTATATCGGTGCGTCCTGCCAATGTAAAATGGATTCCAGACATCGTAATGTTGAATTGTGACAATAAATGTCAGGAACTGTAACCATTGAGCGGTAGTGTTACATACTGCATACCCCTCTAACGTTGTTGATCATCATCTTAAGCACGCCACAACCATCATCATATATCTTATATACGTGGATCGAACGTGATTGTGCCC
>JAMPIV010016763.1:0-151049 GCA_024509875.1 Oreohelix idahoensis
ATTGGTTCATTCAAGTTTGTGGGTTAAAGTAATTGTGAAGGGGAATGTGGTTTATTGTAAGAGCATTTAGAGATTATACATTAATTAAGATCTTTTTTTTTTTATTCGAACATGCGCCCTAATGCGACTAGACCCAGCTTAGGGTGAACGGGTACGCCTCGCCAAAACGAAGGCAAAATTTTACTTACAAATAAATTATATTTAGAGAAAACAAAAGGAATACAATTGTATTAATATAGTGAACACCGATCAGTTTCAGGTAAAGCTAAGATTTTTTTTACTTTGAATTTGCCACGTTACCCATTTTTTCTTGTTCTTTAAACAATTGTAAATACAAGTAGTTTTAGTGTTGTAAATACATTTTCTGCGCCTCCTGCAAGTCTCGTGACAGGTGACGTCGCCGCACCTTTTCGCATCGCCTCTAAGAAGCCGACTGGTGAATTCCCCGCCGGGGGGCCCCCCCCCGGATCTTGTCATACAATCTATAAATCTTCGTGTTTTCTTCAAGTATCAGGTTTATGAACAGTCAGTAGGAATCTTGGGTATCGTTTTTTGCTGTTTCCCACCTTTCAGGAGAGCAATATAAACACTACCTCCCGCCCTGACGTTTTGAGTTGGGACAATTCTTATTTCTGTGCTGGTCTTGATTTTGTTTGCTTTTCTTATGTGTATATTTCCCACTGCGTTGTATGATTAACGCCCTTTTGTTACTCTTTATTTATAAAACAATCGAGAAAAATGCAGCCACTGGCCCGTTCAAAGCATTTTTCGTATACAGTCGATTATGGATGGTCATACATGGGGGTTTGCAACCTCCAGATGGCCATAAAAAAAGTTTCCTACAGAACACACAGCATGGCAAAGCGTTCTGGTGCGAGTTTTCTGTAATGAGAGGAGATAAATTCGCGGGCGGTTGGCCCAATAACAACATATACGAGGCGCGGTTTTTTAAGTAATTATTCCCGGCGGATGATTAAAATAATAAAAGAAACCATTTCATATATAAAAATGATTATTGCAGCGCCAAAAAGTGAACCATACACATTTACATTTATTTCTCACAAACACTAGTCATCCATTGGACTATCAACACATTTTTGGAATCGTGGCAGCCAGTGCCTAAATTCCAGTAGTTACAAAGAAGTCTGCCGCCATTGTCTTGAACCCATTCATTAACGCCTGTCCTGCAGTTCATCATCAGTTTCAAACGCTGGGATGCCAGCCAACTTCTTTAGGTGCCATGAAAAGGTGTAGATCACTTTGTGCGGGCCCCGGGGTTATCGGGGCTGTAGGGAGGGTGGTTCAAAAATTTCCCAGTGAAATTTTTGCATACCAATTGAACAGTTTGATCTTGCGAGTGGTGTAGAGGTCGGAGCATTATCGTGCAAAAGCAACAATTCCCCAGTGGACAGCAATCCACATCGCTTTTGTTTTGGATGGGCACGGTCTAAGTTTTACCAGGGTTTAACAATACAGCATTGGTCATTAACTGTCATTCATCCACGATCACAGAAAATCAATTAAACAAGACCCCATTATTTGTCCCAGAATACGCAGTGGCCTTTATCTATTTTTGACAGAAGGTGGCTTGCTTAAAACTTCTTTGTCGTCGGGGGACCATGAGTGTCGCCACCATTGGCATCGAGTTGTTGCTTTGATTTCGACATTGTGTGTAGGAAGAAATCTACAGGTCTCTATCTCCCATGTAACCATTGTTGGGCCCATAAAACCCTCACTGAGTTGCCTGTGAATTTCTTCAGCACTGTTGTTTTTTGCTAACAAAAAACGGATCACAGCACGAACCTCGCAGTGGGCGGGCTTATTTTATTTTGGACTCATGATAAATCACTCACACGCAGCATCAAAACAAGAATTTCGCAGCGAAAAATATAGCAGGACAAGCTAGGGTAAATGAACCACATAAACATACTGCACATGCACATTTCCGCCTTCCATCCTTTTTTGGCGGTAATGTCAAAACGGGACTTACTTAAAAAACGCGCCTCGTATATGAAGCAAAATAGGAACAAAAGGAGAATACTGCAGAAACAAATATTACTGGAGTTTTTACAGAATCGATATGCTCTCACAAACGATTTTTAAAGTTTCCGCCACTCCGTTGATGGATCTTCTGTTGTTCCCTTTCCAAACCCCATTTTTACGTCGGCGCCACTGATTCATTCATTCTTGACCCTTCAGCTTCACCGAGGAGCAATGACCTTCAACAAACTGTTGCCTGTCCGGTGCCCTCAGCTCAAAGTCTTTCGATGTTTTCCTCACAACTTTCAATCCTATCTCTAGTTCTCTTCCCCATTTGTTTATCAGTCTACCCTTGATTCCCTTACCTTGCGGATTCCAGAACAAGGACTGCCTGGCAATGCAACGTGTGTCCAACCCATCGCCAGTATCCTGGTTTGATTGCTTGTTCGACTGGCTGGTTCTTGTCATTAGTTCCACATTGATGACCTTGTCGTGCCACTTAAATTCTTCTATGTTATGCAAGCACTCATGTATGAAAGTGTAACTTCTTGGTACCGTAATTCTTCGAATTTTCTGGTCGAACTCCAAAGAACTGCTAACTCGGAGTCACCAAGAGGACATACGTACCATCGTAGCCGGTAGACACTGGAACTGGGTTGGCCACATCCTCAGAAGAGACCTTGACACCTTCATCAACCAGAACTGTCATGAATATGGACTCCATAAGGAAAGCGAAATCGCTAGGAACAGCCAAAAGTGGAGACCAGATGGGAGGTGGAGATACTAAGGCATGAACTAAGAGCTGTGGCACCACATGAGGAATGGCGTCCGACCGAGCAAAGTGGAGTTTTGAACAGTTTTTGTTACTGCCCAACAAGTCGCCACTAGGCGTGATGGTCACTGATTGCTTTGTCAGTCAGGGACCAAGGACCAAAGTGGAGTTGGTAGTTTGTTACTGTCCGACAAGTCGCCACTAGGCGTGATGGTCACTGATTGCTTTGTCAGTCAGGGACCAAGGACCAAAGTGGAGTTGACAGTTTGTTACTGCCCGACAAGTCGCCACTAGGCGTGATGGTCACTGATTGCTTTGTCAGTCAGGGACCAAGGACCAAAGTGGAGTTGACAGTTTGTTACTGCCCGACAAGTCGCCACTAGGCGTGATGGTCACTGATTGCTTTGTCAGTCAGGGACCAAGGACCAAAGTGGAGTTGACAGTTTGTTACTGCCCGACAAGTCGCCACTAGGTGTGATGGTCACTGATTGCTTTGTCAGTCAGGGACCAAGGACCAAAGTGGAGTTGACAGTTTGTTACTGCCCGACAAGTCGCCACTCGGCGTGATGGTCACTGATTGCTTTGTCAGTCAGGGACCAAGGACCAAAGAAGAAGAAGTTCCTGGCTGTTGTTCTTAATTTTTTATAGAATGCGAGTCATGGACAATTACTACAACCCACAAAAGCTAGCTCCAAACCTTACAAATGAGAAATCTGAGGAAAGTGGTTAAGTAACAAACAGAGACACGGTCCGCAACCAGGCAATACGTCATGAGCTCAAAACACAGACCCAAGTGAAACAGTCCCAATTAAGATGGTTTGGCGATGTCTGCACAATGGGAGAAGATCAGCTACCATGACAAATATGGAAAACCAAGAGCCAGGGATCCAGACCTCCAGAACGACCCAGAGTTCGCTGGGAGGACAACATTAGACAATTTTTGAAGGACCGACGACTAGATTGGAACCAGACAGCCTATATGATAGTGTGGCGCTCTCTCGGGCAAACGTCTACACCCCAGTGTAGAAGACTAAGTAAGTAGGAAGTAAATTTGTTCAGAGTCATACAATAGGACTGACTTAACATTTAAGTTGATTTCTATTTTTGTGATGTACTTAATTTATGATGATTACTGCTACAGTATATGATTTTCTGAATTCACTTTTGTATATTTTATGCTGTTGATTGGTTATATTTAATCCGTTATTGAAATTGATGTGTATGTCAAAGATATCTTTCGTTACTGCAGTCGCATCAATATACATGCTTTTGTGGTTAATGATGCCCTAGGTTACACTTTCTGAGTCTGTATTTGCAACCAACTTCATTACATTACAAATTTCGCTTCATTTTGGCGAGGCGACCGCGTTCAATCTAGACACATGGTTCGTTGGTTATATTAGGGCGCATGTCCAAAAATAAAATACCTTGTGGTTTGGTGTAACGGTAACAAAGTACCTTATTCTGAAACATGTTCTCTTTAGCATTTTCACGGGATTTTCTCCCCTTGTTCTGCAGTGATAGTCCAACATCAGCCAAACTTCAGAGTTTCTAATAAGGGTCTTCAAAAGTATCTACTTTTAGCTCAAGATTACTCTTGACAGAAATATGAATTGTGCTTAAATTCTAGGGAGCTTCATAGGAATTTAATAAACCAAGTACGGTTCTACGACTGTTAGGATCTAGGCTGTGTAAACTTTCTATCTTCTCTGACCTTCTTATGAAGGGTAAGAATTTTGCTCGCTTTGATGAGCCCCAACTGATTTAAATCAGTAAAATATTTCTTCAATAGCTTTGTTTTATGCATTTAAAATGACTGAGCCATACGGGTTCAGTTCACTCCAAATGACTAAATCAACTATAAATTCATATATATATATATATATATACAGATAACAAAATTTAAAAATCAATTATATTTAACAATGTAAAATAAATAAGGGTGGGGTATTATAGGGTTATGCCTTTAAATTTTCATCACAGGTGATGATCTGGATAAGGTTTTTGCAAATTTTCTTGAAGAAAAGAGTTCACTTGGCAGCTCTGAGTGTGTACTTAGCTGCCAGTAAGATGTCGGTTGGCTTCTGCTCCAGCCGATGCTTGTTCTTTGCAGGTTATGGACTGGTTCTTCTCGTAACTGGTCAAGTCTGGTGGCCGCAACATGCCACTCGTAGTATCGTGGGGTAATTGTGAAGATGGTCCAGTGACCTTTAAGACCCGTCTGCTGTAGGTGTCTAGCTTTGACTGCAAGACCATTTATGCCACTCACTTGTTACGCAGATAGCATCACCAATTGGTACCACCGACTAGTATCATGAAATAAGAGAGAAACAAATATCCTCCTGAGTACTGTGTTTCCTGACACTAAAATCAGGTGTCTCCCCTTTCATTCCACCATCCCATCTGTCTATCACATGTTAATCCCAGTGAGCAGAAAACACCCACTGCATTTATATAAAACATGTTTACATATACAAATGCACTGGTTGAAAAGGTTAATGTAATAAGTATGTACATCACTTCTGTCATCATCCACTCCCTGCTCCATAAAAAACTTGGGACTACCTCTTCTTTTGGTTCTATATGAGAAACTCCCATGAAGCAGTTACCAACTCTTGCAGTGGTGGTTCATGAAACTATCATTCTATATGCTGAAGTTCCCAGCCTCGTAGGAACGTGGACATCCACTAGCAATTTTTACATGTTAATAATGCAAAGTATAGAATTATAAATTTGTACACCCCAAATACTTGGAATACAGACATCTGGCTCAGAGGAATAATTAAGGCAACTTAGTTACGATGCCTCTTACACGTGGTCTGGGGTATTACTTTGCAATTAGAATCCCACTTCGATTTAGTTTTCAGGTTCCAATGATTCCGGGCTTTCCGTATTAATAAAGGGAGAGTTTTCTTGAGAGTAAATCAACAAGATGTTCAAACACGTTGTCTGGTCCTTTAAAGTGAAATCCTGATCCTATTCCTTATTCTGGCTTGTCTGGCTGTCTTCTTGACGAGTTGAATTTTCAGTGCCGTAAAATCAAAAGGCGCTAGATCAGCGGTGGCCAAACTACGGCCCGCGGGCCAGATCCGGCCCGCCAACCAGTTTTGACCGCCCCGCCAACCTCTTATTGTTGATTGAAGCAACACTCTTCACAACAAAATAACACACAAATGTATGTTTGAAATAAATAATTACATGTCATATTACAAATTACAAAACAAAAAGTTAAACAACAGCTTCATTATATTTTTTTTACAGTAATTTCAGTTCGAAGACTGGTATACATGTCTTGGCAGATGTGCAGTACAGTAGTTTGCCGTTGCTTTCTGTACGTAGTTCATTATATATGTAAACCTAAATATCAGAACGTTATTTTTTAAGAATTTTATAGGTCTGGCCCTCGAGTGTTACCCTTTACCATAAAATGGCCCTCGGCCAACCTTAGCTTGGCCACCACTGCACTAGATTATAAGGCAACATTCGGCCCACGCATCCACATTGCTGCTGAATGTCAGGTTTCCATTAAGAAATATTGTATTTTAACATCTCAAATGCCAAAACAATAGCATGCAATTTGCATTTGTTGGTAGGGGTATCTCCCCCCTACCCTCTCATGGAAAATTCCTGCGTGACACACAATCTGTGATTTCGTCAAGTCACTTCCCATATAACGTATTCTCTCTTCCATTTATTATCAATCATGTTTACACCCACGACTACACAGATCCACCACAGACAATCTCTTTCAAGATGATTCTCGTACCCATTGCCTACAAGCCTGCTTGGATTATGTCATTTATCTAGTCCAGCAAACGCTATCAAGCAACAACCTGGCCCGACAGAAAATATTATCGGTGATAAGACAATCTACTGTGGCCATCTCAAGTTTGTTTACTTATTAATCAGGCGCTCACATGCACTGTCTGGTCGGAAATGTGTTACGACTAATACGTAAACAACATTTCACTTCACAGATCCAGGTGTCAAGATGGGTTCAAACGAAAGTCATTGATTACCATAATCAGTAACGATGGTCGATTAAATTCCGACGTGACAAGAATTGAAGGAAGGGAGTGTAAACTGTGAATGAATTGAAAATTCCAAATATTGTCGGACGTGGGATAAAAGAAAGTGAAGAGCACATAATGAATTACAGGATGGCACAGGTAAATGTGACGCTCGAGGTTATTTTGTTACAAGCATTACAAGACACAATGTGTATACTCGACAAATTACACTAAGGCATTTGATAAAGTGAAACAGGAGGAATATATCAAAATGGTAGAAGGCATCAGCATTGATGGTAAAGAACTGAGGATATAAAGAACATGTACTGGCAATAAACTACGTCTGCAAATTGTAACGCTTTCACGTTGATATAAAAGCTTACTGTATTATTACCCGCTTTCTTCAATGAAACGTGTGCTGTATTTCTTGGAAAAACATTGAGAGGCACTGCGTAATGACCTAAATTAATCCTAACATTAATTATATTACGTTACCAAAACGAACGAACAGATGGACTCAAATAGAAAAAGAGAGAGAGGGGCGAATGAAATCAGGAACGCATGCAAAATTAAACACGCGTCGCGCGATACACAATTACTACTATCACGCGTGTAAGGCCACCTGCACTAATTTTTTTTTTCAGACGGACAGTGATAAAATACATTACCCATCCCAGAGTTAGGTTTATAAATCCTGAAAAACTCTTATTAGAAAAGATAACATTAGATGGGTTTACGGTTGAAAACATAACAGTACCCAGACAGCACATCTTCGAAACAGGAGGTAGAAAATACATATTTTGAACGCAGCCACGTAGCTCTTTTAGATTTGTATATTTGGGTTCCTTAGGGCTTGCTGACAAAGAATATGTAAAACGTTACGCAAATAGTCCAGGAATTAATAAATTATACCCAAAATAAAATAGTGGGGATGCCTGACAGCATGGAATCATTTCTGCTCATAAAATTTTTTTTTATAACGTGTTTGAAAAAAATCTTACGTTACAGAATTAGCCTACCATGTAAACTCCAAATTGATTGGAGCGCAACAAATGAAAGACTAACCACGATTGGTCGGGCTATAAATACTATCTTGGTTGTTAGGGGAGACGGGGAAAGGTAACATTTTTTCAAACACTTGTCGAAACGGGGCCTCATTGGCTAGACTCGCTGATATAATCACTTAGGAGCGTTAGTTCGAAACCACTTGTTTAAATAAGCTTGATAAAGCATCAGTGCGTTGACGCCAGCTCATATTTTTGCTAAATAAAAGCCTGGAACATAAGCAGATGGGAATTTGTGCCAGTAATTGTGCCAGAATTCATTGCTAATCAACGTATCTGTGTTTATTTCCATGAAATTGTGGTAAGCTTGAAACATTCAGTATCTTTTAATGAAAATTGAATGTGAATTGTTAATTTATGCCTGTATATATATGTGTAGTTCAGTGGCAAACGTGAGGTAAAGCCTATAATGCTCCAGCCTGAACAGAAGGTGTCGGAGGAAAGTAAAACTGCATGGAATGGCCAAACAGTACACTGACACCTAGATTATTGATTAGACAGAAATAATGCTGGAAGTGCAGAGGCGTAGTGACCATTAAGGAGGGTAATGCTGGTATAAAGTATTTCAGATGAAGCTGACAGTTGGCCTAACGCTCTGAACTCAATGTTTGTGTTGTATTGTGCTCAGTGTAGAACTAGAGTATCAATTAGTTATGAAGTAGAAGGTACACCCTTCTTGTTTTCAGGGACCGTGGTCTTGATGGTATTGAGCAGCACCTGGTCAGAGCTTTGCTGAATCCAGAGTCGGACAGCATACTCCTTGGTCCATTTAGCTATCAGTGAGGTGTCTCCAGAGCCCAGAGGAGAATTCGAGCAGAGGAGTCTTTCCCTGCCGCCATCACGCAAGATAAGCTGATTTGGCCAGCTGAGCTCAACATTATGTCCCCTCATCTTGAAATGACTTTGTAAAAATAACATTAAGAGGGGAATTTAATTGTCTTAATATCAGGAACTGAGAACATCTCCAATACTAGTCCCTAAAGACAAACTATTGAAGTCATGATGACAAATACCAACAGAGCTTGAACAAAACAAAACCAGTATTACCTCATATTGCTACTACACAACTGACACACATAGGATATTTTTAATAATATATGTCACTACTATATTCATATTGATAAATTCTGTACATATAACTTGTAATTTAAATTGATTGTGATTCCTGGTTCCCTTTGTAGTTGAATCAGGACACATATTCATTCATGCCAACAATGAATACATATTGTTATTTGAAAAGTTATCAGTGACTCTTTTAAGATATCCTTGTAGAGTGTTTTATGTATGTGAGTGTCACAGTGTTGTCAAGTGTGGTGGAATAAATTAAATTGTTTATCCGTCTGTTGTTGTTATGACTTACACTTCATCATACACATACCCTAGACATACAACGTAGTCATCACACTATTCCAGAATAATTCTGACTGAGATATATAGATATGTGGCAGCAAGTAAGGTTATCTATAATACACTACTCTTATTAGATATAGATACCTTCACAGCTGATCTCAGTCAGTACACTAAGTCCCCTATAAATATTTATAACCTCCCACTTCACCACAGCAAGTAAAAAAGGGTGTCAGGCAGGGATGCGTGCTGTCACCAGATCTGTTCAATCTGTACAGTGAAAATATAATGAGATCCATAGAGGAAATGCCAGGAATATTATTTCGCGGACATAATATAAATAACTTGAGATACGCTGATGATACAGTCTTAGTTGCAAAACATGAAAAGATGCTGCAGGAAATGGTTGATACAATAGTGATAGAAAGTGAAAATAAAAGCCTCAGCCTTAATAGCAATAAGACAGAAGTAATGGTCTTCTCAAAGAAAATGGCTTCCCAGAATGCACTATCAAAGTAAATGGAAAAGTTTTAAAACAGGTCAATAGATTCAAATACCTGGGCACTTTAATAACAACGGTTGGAAGATGCATCTCAAAAGTGAAGAGCAGAATAGCTCTGGCAAAAAGACAGCATTCCATAAAATGAAGAGTATTTTGTGCAAAAATTCTTTGTCGTTGGAAGTAAGAAAGAGAGTTCTTCTGTGTTATAAATCCTGACATATGGGAGTGATTCATGGCGAGTCATGGACAATGTGCAAACAGGTATGGAAAGCACTAGAGGACACAGAGATGTGGTTTTACAGATGAATGCTAAAAATACCATGGACAGCCAAAAAGAGTAATGAGGATTAGTGGTTGTTGGGGGGGGGGGGCATGTTATGAGAGGAGAAAAGCTGAAATATATCGCAACAACAGGTAAGATTGAAGGGAAAAAAGACAGAGGAAGACAAATAGAGCAAATACTGGACCGTTGACATCGTGGCGTGGAAAGAAGTAAACAGCAGAGTTGATAAATTGTACTGGAGATAGGAAGCTGTGGAGAGACATGATCTTCTACGCCACTATGCATGGTACTTGAAGAATAAGAGACTCCACAACTGTATGGATAGGACATATAATGATCGAACCTGTTGATAGCTTTATAAGACACTCCTTCTTCTCGAACTCCGAGGGTAAGAGAGGTTGAGGACACCCCTCCCCCATACGGAGAAGAAAACTGAAGTCATAATTGAAAGGTATAAAAAAGACCGATGAGACCTGAACGTATGGCACGAGACACAAGAACGTATGGCACGGGACACAAGAACGTATGGCACGAGACACAAGAACGTATGGCACGGGACACAAGAACTGTTGACATAAATATGTTGAAATACTGTGCTCCTTGAGAAGCTATAAGGTAAAGCTGATGATGATGAGGATTACGACTTAAAACACGATGATATAATAGGCGCTCATGAAATGCTGTTAGACGCTTTTCTAGGCCATATAAATCTTAGAATATATTCACACACTGAGAAAGCACACACTGAGGAAGTATGTTGGTAGCATTATAAAGCAGTCCTTAGAATCCCCAGCGTACGAGAGGCAGAGGTAGATCAAAAACACATAGAGAAGAGAACTGGAGAGAGATATGAAAATGATGGCGAAGACTGAATTTAAACGTTACTTATCATCCTCTCACCTCAGTAAAACGTTACTTATCATCCTCTCACCATTACAGTTCAGTTCGCCCAAGGATCATAGGACTTCAACGAAGGTATCCTGAATCTTCCCGTCGCGGGGATCTTTCCATGTCTTCCTAATCTCTTTCATGTATGTTTCTCGTCGTGTTATTTGGTCCCCCTTTTACCTCTCTTACAGAACTAGGACTACCTTGTAATACTATCAACATACGTTTTTAACGAGTGTCCTATCCATTGTCAGCGTCTTCTTCTCATCGCTTGTTCCGCTGGCGTTTGTCTGGTTCTTGTCATCAGTTCCACAATACACCAATCAATTAGGCTGTTCAATTGGCTCTTTTTGGATATAACGCTGTTTCTATTTTATGCAATATGCCCGTTATACGCTTAGAACATTCAGTCTTAAGCTGTACACACAATTCTACGGGAGGCAAGAATATAGCTTTCAAGTTGGCGGGGGTTGGATGACCAAGAATCATTGTCATTGCTAGCATAATCTCAAAATGGAAAGCAGTTCTATAATGATCCGTAACAAAGTACATGATCTTAATTGCTACAAGGATCAGATCCGTAACAAAGTACATGATCTTAATTGCTACAAGGATCTTATTGAAGAGAAAAAGGCAGCACAGCTCAATTCGTTTTTGTTCTTAAAGTCTCTTGCAATATCTTCTGCGCGCCCCTCCCCCCCTCCCCCCAATATTGACCAAGTAGTCGTGCTGTCTACATCTGGAGCCAGAAAACACCTATAAAACCTGCTAACCAGACGTCAAATGACGAAGACAGCTCCGCCGTGACATCTGTATCCACAAGCGACGGAAGAAGGTAGCGATTACAGTCTTATAATAATTTTTGTTGTAAGTGCAGTACATACATCATATTTTGCTTGTGTTCAATACGTTTGATAGTTATATGTAGTTAATAAATGTTGTTAACTGTTTATTTTGTTTTGTAAGTATTCGTACTCACTTTTTTATACAGCTTTCTGGACATGGGAACGAATTAGTTTTCTATTAACTCTTATGAAAAATCAAGTTTTTTTTTTAACGCTCGACTTTTGAAGAACGAATTAACAGCGCTAAGAGGGGTGGTTGCTGCAATGATCTTGTCAAACCAACTCAATCCTTCAATGCTACGAAGGCCCACGTTTATGAAAGTCTGTAGTTGTTTGGGTATTGTTTTTCTTCTTCATGTTTCACAGCCGTAAAATAGAACTACATTGGCATTTGATTTAGAGAGTCTGACTTTTGTCTTGCACTTAATTTCTCTTATCTCCATATATTTCTACTGCAGTGAAAACTTCTCTAGCCATTTGTATTCTTATTTTGATACCCCTGTCTGTCCCTCCAACTGTGTCTATATTGCTGCCAAGATACAAGTACATGTACGACTCTACATCTTGTAGTTGTGTTTCTTCAAGTGCAATCGTCTTATCATTTTCTGCATTTATTCTCATAATTTTTTTAAATGCATGCTAGCAGTTTTTTTTTTCTTAATGAATGCCAGACACTTCCTTAGTTAGTGTGAGGCTCTTTTCATATGTAGGTTTTGTTTTCGGGGTTGAACATTCTTCAGCCACCTCAAAATGATATCAATAACCATTATCTTTTTCTGTGGCGCTCCTTACGGAACACGAAACCACAACTACAGATGGTCGCCTTACATAAAGTCTCCACCAGCAGACGTCGCATGCTCTTGCAGTGATGGGGTTTATGTGAGAATTTGTTTGACATGATGATGTTCCCTATACACCACCTCACCTCATGTTAGTCGCCTTGTCCAACATGCCTGTAGATGCATTAGTACTAATCTTTCTTTGTCTCTTTATATGGGGCCTCCCCAGGAAAAACATTGGGTAATGTATATAATGAAACAACATTGGGTAATGTATATAATGAAACAACATTGGGTAATGTATATAATGAAACAACATTGGGTAATGTATATAATGAAACAACATTGGGTAATGTATATAATGAAACAACATTGGGTAATGTATATAATGAAACAACATTGGGTAATGTATATAATGAAACAACATTGGGTAATGTATATAATGAAACAACATTGGGTAATGTATATAATGAAACAACATTGGGTAATGTATATAATGAAACAACATTAAAAAAATAAAAATAAACATCAAACATTATTAACTTCTGGCAACAAGATCTTGATAACCGCACCGACTTTATTCACGTTCATTTCTAGCACTTGACGCAACAATAACCGTGGAAGTATAAGAGGTATGGAAGCTCATGAAAGAACCTGCTAGATGGCTGAAAATTGGGTTTGCTGACGGTTGACCTTTTGAACTATCACATTAATAATGGGCATCTTGTTCCACTGTTTCTTAGAGCAAAGCTGGCTTCATTTAAAGACTCCTGCGCCTTCAACTGTTAGACAGCCCTGTTGGGAAATAAAACTAACATAAAAACAAGTCTCTATAATAAAAGAATGATAGAGCAACAAAGAAGTTTAACAAAGACGAAAAAGAAACCATCTATGGTATATGAAGACACGGGGAAAAAATAAGCTACGTTTTATGAAGACATGAACTATAAAATGAGCAAGAACAGCGAAACACAATACTACTTACTTAATTAGTCGTGCCTCTTCTACCGTGAGGTGTAGATGTTTGGAAGAGAGAGCGCCGTACTATCCTATCGGCTATCTTCCCCCTGGCCTGGTGTCACATAATTTAGTTAGCTCCCTTTTCCTCTCCGGCAATATTGGTATTTTCGAGTCATTGTTTACACTTTTTTCTGTAATAATTCGTCATGTCTGTTTACCTGACCATCCCTGCGGAGAGAGTAGACAGGTGATGCAATATTGACCGACAGTCATGTTGGCAAAATTCTCCTGTACTGTCACGGATTTGCCTCCCCTGCTTTGCAGTAGTGGTCCAACAGTGGCCAAAACTCAAGAGTATCTAATATGCGTCTTCAAAGGTGTCTCTTGGCAGAGTTGTAGATAGAAGGATAATGGTGCTTTTATCTCAAGGTAATATCCATAATATATTTCCGAAGCCAAGAACAATGCTGCATTGGCAGGGCAATTGTTAACTTATATCGGTCCGCCGCCTTCTATGAAGAATTAAGCAATGATTAATTTTAGCTCGTTCAAGCTTCCACCCTGATTTACTCAGTGGAATTCTTATTATTATGGTATAGCTCTGTTTAGAGTGTATTTAGTAAATTGACTGAGACAAACAAGCAGTACATCCAAAATGATTAAATCGAAGTTAAATTTGTATAATTACAAATAACCAATTTAATAATCATCTAAGTTTTAACAGTTAAAAAAAATGAATAATGATTGATCAGGAAAAATACGGTATCATCACTGTTGTGATGGACTGGTTATTTTATGTAAGAAAATCACTTGGCAGCTTTTAAGTATGACTTAGCTGCAAGTGATAGATTCTGCTCACGCTGGGTTTTTGGGTTCTGTGCAGATAGGTCACTGGAGTTCTCACGTCTCTGGTTAAGATTAAAGGCACAGCATGTTCCAAGTAAGATCAGGGAGTAACTGCAAAGCTGGTCCCGCGTCTCTAAGACCCTCTGATGATGGTGTCTAGTTCTACGTCAGTCCACTTTTACCCTCACTTTGTTCCAGAGATTAGTACCCGCAACTGGTCCCACCAACAACTATGGTAAAAGAATAGAAACAAAACGCTCTTCTGAGTATTGCGTTTCCCGACACATAGTTATCGGTCCCGTTCTCCCATTCCACTACCTCAGAATTTACCCTTGATGAGAATTAAGCTTAATCCTTCCAGAGACATTTTTCTTAACATTTAAGTTGAATAGCTTTATATTTACTTTACATTCAAATGAAAAGGTTAATAGTATAGATAGAGTATGTTTACGTTTACATTTACATTGGTTGAAAAATGTTCACAATAAAGATTGAAAATGTTTTCATTTACATCTACACTGGTTGAAAAGCTTTGAAACTTTCATTAATTTTTAAAATGAATATGTTTACATAGACTTTTACATTGGTTGAAACTGTAAATATTATAATTAGAATGTACATCATTTCGTTCATCTTTCCCTCCCTGCTCCATGTGGAACGTGGGACTACCTATGTTTTTAGGTCTCTGTAAGAAACTAGCAATAAATCTTGGCTCACAGACTGTTTGCTCAGAGAAGTAGGTTTAAGGCACTGGAAAATGCTTTTTTTCACGTGTTCTTGGGGGTCGTTATGTTAACACTAATTCCCACTTAGACTCCGTGTGTTCAGTTTCCTCAGATACCGGTGTTCCTTATTAATTAAAATGGTTTTCCTGGGCTCTTTAAGTCCTTCAAGATGTTCCACAAAGTCCGGTCTGATACATATATATGAAATCTAATTCTAACCCTTGTAGTCTAGTTGTAGTCTTGGCAAGTGATATTCACAGTGTTTTAAAACTGCGAAAAGGTCAGGTTATATGGCCCTTCTTTCCCCGCATGTGTTTGTTACGATGCTAGTAGAGCGCCAATCGTTTCAAACATGCGTGTTGTGTGGGGTAATTTCAAAATTATTTCCGCCTGAACTAATATGCGTGATGCAAAAGGTCACCTCTACCATATATGGAAATAAAACATCCGATGCCTTGTGTGCAAACTCCCGAACACATTTGTAAACTTATTCGACCATGTGTGTCAGATGTAACATCTTACTTTCCCTTAAAGTAATCTGTTCGTGAAAGTCGGACAGGAAACGACTATGTCATTCATATATGTCCATAATGTGTCTCCCTGTAGTGGCTATCAAACTTTCAGCGTATTACCATCTTGGCGGAGAACGCACCCTGGCCTTATCAGCGATTAAATAAATGCGCTGGGCGATTTTAGTGTTAATCTGTAGACTGATGTCGGCCACAGCCGAGATTAATTAACATGGTTGTCGATTAATTATTATCTCAGCCGTTCCTTGCAAAGCAGGGAGGAACGGGTAACCAAACAGACATGACGACTTATCAGTGAGAGGAGTGTAAGAATGTTTGAAAATACAAAATATCTGCTACATAGCAAATAAAAAGGGGCTGACCACTGAAAAAGTCCGCAATAAAGTCAGTACAACAAATGTAACCGATTACTGCCGTAGTGGAGCAGAGATCGAGAAGAGGTCGCCCAAAATTATGTCACATGTACCAAACATTGGGCGCACCAGAGTAACACGAAGTTCGCCCAGCGAATTTATCTAGCGCTGATATGTGCTATTGTGATTTCCTAATTTCTCTCGTGAAGAGAACACAGCCCAGCTGGTCACACGATGAATGTTTGTTTGCTAAGGTACAGGGCAGTAAATTATCCAGGCGGTGACACATTGTAAACACGCACCTGAAGACGACGGAAATGCGGCAATCGCTTCCGGACAGAATTGTTACGAAGACATTATTTGTGATAATGTAAGAAGTTGTAGTGGTAATCATTACAAAGAACTGATGGAAATACCAACTCCTTATACGGAAAATGACCGTTTGAAATTTACAAACGCATGTCATGCAGAAAATTCCATGAGGAGGTTCGCATAGCACGCATTTCTGAATACAATTGGCTGTGCAATTCCAGATATATTTAAACAACACTTATGATTGGAGCCTGTAATAATTACGCGCGTGGGACGAAAGTTGCAATATAATCTGTCACTTTCGCCGGGTTTAGAGCACTGTGAAATTCACCTCGTCGAGAAGATAACCAGCTAGCCAGAGCAAGGAATAGGATCAGAATTCCATTTATTGGACCGGACCTTGTTTGAGCATCTTGTGGACTTCTATCCCAGGAAAACTGTATACGGAAAGATGGAATCCTGGGAATCTGAAAATACAAAGTTCGAGTGGGAGCCTAGTGTAAAGTAATACCCCAGACCGCGTGTAAGAGACATCTTAAACAAGTTGCCTTAACTATTTATCTGAGCCAGGAGTCAGTATTCCTGAAGAGATTTTAGGTCGGTGGTACCAGTTGAAGGTACTATCACTGGAACAAAGTGTGTGGTATAAGTGCAATGCTGCTGTAAAGCAGTTGGGGGCTTGAACAAGCTAAAATACATAATAATTCTTCATAAAAGGTGTCAGGCAGACACAAAGTTAACAATTGCTCAGTCCAATTCAGCATTGTTCTTGATTTCTGAATTATCTTATGAATACTGCCTCGAGGTAGAAGCATCATCATCATTATATCTGTATCTCTGCCAAGAGTACTCTTGTGCGAAGGTAGATACCCTTGAAGACCCACATTATATAATCTAGGCTTCGGCCATTGTTGGACCATCACTGCAGAGGAGGCACGCCGTGACACCTGGTTCCATTCTAGTCCTCGGTCCTTCAAAGATTATCTAATGTTGTCCTCCCAGCGGACTCTGGGTCGTTCTGGAGGTCTGGATCCCTGGCTCTTAGTTTCCCATACTTGTCGTGGTAGCCGATCTTCTCCCATTCTGCAGACATGGCCAAACCATCTTAGTTGGGACTGTTCTAATTGGGTCTGCAGGGGTTAGGTTTTTAGGCCGCGACGCATCGTCTAGTAGCGGACCGTGTCTCTTCTTGTTACTTCAATCACCTTCCTCAGATACCTAATTTCTGAGGTTTGGATCTGGCTTTTGTGGGTTGTAGTCATTGCCCATGACTCGCATCCATAGGTCAAGACAGGGCCATAGGTGGAGCGGTATACAGCCATCTTTGTCTTCTTACCAACTTGTCTTTTGCTGAGAAACCCTCTACCTGTGGCCTGAAAAAGTCTCCCAGCTGCTGTTCTTCGGGTAGCCAACCGAAACCAAATAACAACGATAATTTTTTTAAATCTATTTAGCAAAATCAGTTCATATGTGCCAAGTATATAAAAAGGTTATTAATTTGAAACAGACTTGCATTTAAACAGTTGATACAGTTCATTAATGTTGCACATATGTTATCTATATCATTTAACCTCTATGAACAAAATAACTATTTAGTTGATCTTACCAACCTATGTTAGAATACGTAATTTCAGGCTTTGTCAAAATTGAATAACTAGTTGATGTACCAACCCATGTTAATATTAATATTTTAAGCTCTATTAAAAAAAAACAACTAATTAGTTGATATTACAATGTATGCGAGTGTTATTAGCTGCGCACGATCATAAAGATTTCGGGTATGCCCGATAGAGCGTTCCTTCAGTTATCGTTGTGCAGGCTTTATAAAAGAAATAAATGCGTTGTGAAGGATGACGTCAGAGTGGAAAGTATGACGTCAGAGGGAGAATGAACGTTGGACGGACCAGTGGAAGGACAAGGTGTCCATTTTATGTGTGCTTTATTCAAAACGTTCAGGAATGTGGAATTCCGAGATAGGGTGGCCTCTCAGCAACTAATACGCCCATTGTGCATGAGGATGGCAACTTCATCGCGTAAAATTAACTGCCACTAAAACCTCCACTGCTAATCAACATGTGAAATAAATAGGACTTTTTTTGGCCTGGTGTAGGCGTCCTGCAAGGGGATCAGCTCTACGCTCCATAAGGATCGCAAAGGAAAGTTTAACGAATGCTGATGACGATAAATTGCTTGTTTACATTTTCTGTCATCTTCGTTTGCAAAATGCACTAAGCAAAAGACAAAAAGGCACACTAGTCAATACGTTCCATCAGGTTGTTATTTGATTACTGTTAAATTTGCCAGTGCATTTTACTTACTTACTTAGTCGTTCCCCTTCTACCGTGAGGTGTAGAGGTTTGGAAGAGAGAGCGCCAGACCATTCTATCAGCTGTCTTCTTCCTGGCCTGGTTCCATTCTAGTCCTCGGTCCTTCAAAGATTGTCTAATGTTGTCCTCCCAGCGGAACTCTGGGTCGTCCTGGAGGTCTGGATCCCTGGCTCTTTGTTTCCCATGCTTGTCGTGGTAGCCGATCTTCTCCCATTCTGCAGACATGGCCAAACCATCTTAGTTGGGACTGTTCTATTTGGGTCTGCAGCGGATGGGATTTTAGGCCTTGACGGATCGTCTGGTTGCGGACCATGTCTCTTCTTGTTACTTCAACCACTTTCCTCAGATACCTCATTTCTGAGGTTTGGATCTGGCTTTTGTGGGTTGTAGTCATTGCCCACGACTCGCATCCATATGTCAAGACTGGGACATAGGTGGAGCGGTATACAGCCATCTTCGTTTTCTTACCAACCTCTTTCTTGCTGAGGAATCCACGATTTATGGCCTGAAAAAGTCTCCCCAGTCGCTGCTTTTCGAGTGGCCAACTCTTCTTTGATGCCTCCCTTTCGGTCTATAATAGCTCCGAGATATTTAAAGTGGTCGACCTGCTCCAGGACCTGTTCTCCCAACTTAATCTGATGTTTTCTTTCTTCTCGTGATATCACCATGGATTTTGTTTTAGAGCTGCTTATGACCATCCCTCTCTTCTCCAGCTCTTCCTTCCAGACTTGCAGGTTGGATTGGAGATGTGCCTCTGATTTAGCAATCAGGGCAACATCATCAGCAAATGCCAGCTCCGAAATATAGACCTGTCTCATCTTCCAGTACCCCACTGAATACTTTCTTGTTCTCTCCTTACATGCCTTGATGACATCATCCATAAGGAGTATGAAGAGGTAAGGTGATAGGATATCACCTTGTCTTACACCAGTGGTGGTCCTGAACTCTTCTGACTTATGGTTTGCTGTCCTCACATAATTTCTGCAAGACTTGTAGAAGCTCTATATAGCATGAATCAGAGGTGCTGGAATATTCTTCCTTGCCAAACAGTCCCAAAGTTTGCTCCAGGGGACCCTGTCAAACGCCTTTTCCAGATCTATGAAACAAAGATGGATCTCACTCTTATACTCAAGGGCTTTTTTCACTCAGCTGTCTGAGTGTGAAGATTAGGTCTTGAGTACTTCGGTTTGCTCGGAATCCGCACTGGACCTCATCCAATTGTGGCTCAGCTAGGCGTCGGAGTCTCTGCTCTAGGATTCTAGAGTAGATTTTACCAGGGACACAGAGAAGGGACCAGTGCATTTTTACTCTATTTATTTATTTGTTGACTCCTACTTGTTTGTGTTGTTTTATTTAACAGCTAGACCACAGAAACACCCGTGTGTTACCGGGGCCCGAAAGGGGACCAAAGAATAGTAACACTGTTCCCTGCCATGCATCGTCGTAGAAAGCGACTAAGGAGGGTTGGGCATGGGGGCTGGTTACACCATCCTGTAAAAGATTTAAACCACAAAAAACTTCAACAAAACATGGACAAGTCAATTAAGGAAAATAAAACACAGCCATCCAAGACAGGGGAAGGTCCTCTCGCAGGGAGGCGTATGAAGCAACACAGAGAAAGCCGAAAGGAGTCTGTGTTACTGACTAACCTTCTTTCTTCTTGGAGAACTTCCAGATTTGGCACCTGGAATGTTCGGACATTAAACGAACAAGGGACAGTGGCACAAGTAGCAGCAGAGATGAGGGAATATAAAATCGAGGTTCTGGGAATATGGGAAACAAAGTGGAAGGGGGTAGACAAGAAGAAACTCATCACAGGTGAATTGGTGCTGTCCTCAGGACATGAAGACGAAAGTTCACACCACAGTGAAGGGGTAGCTCTTATGTTATCTGAAGAAGCACAGAAAGCAGTCATTGAATGTGAAGCTGTTGGACCCAGAATAATAACAGCTTCTTTTAAAACAGCTAAAAAGAAAATAAATGTAAATGTCATCCAATGTTATGCACCAACTAATGACAAAGAAGAGTCTGTGAAAGAAGCATTTTATACTAGACTACAGGAAATTATAGAAAAAGTAAAAAGAAGAGACATCACAATTTTGATGGGTGACATGAATGCAAAAATAGGCACAGTCAACACCGGATTTGAAGAAGTCATGGGAAAACTTGGGCTAGGAATAATGAATGAAAATGAGGAACTATTCTCAAACTTCTGTGCTTCAAATCAACTGGCTATAAGAGGAAGCATGTTTCCACATAAGAGAATACACAAGGCAACATGGATATCACCAGACCATAGAACAGAAGCTGCAGCCAAAGGAAATATGACAGAACTGTATAGCAGTACAAAGAAGCTAACAGGGAAATACAAGCAAACAAGTTGCCTCATAAAAGAAAAGAATGGAAAACTGCTCAGCAATATACAAGAGCAAATGAAGAGGTGGACAGAATATTTTGGGGACCTTCTCAATAGACCAGCTCCACAAAACCCGCCGGACATCCAGCCAGCAGAAGAAGAGCTACAAATTAATTGTGAAAGACCAACGAAGGAAGAAATAAAGAAAGCCATAAAGCTTCTAAGAGATGGAAAAGCGCCTGGACCTGATGGCATCCCAGCAGGGGCCATCAAAGCAGATATCGACACGGCTACAGAGATGTTATGTAAATTACTTGGTAAAGTCTGGGAAAGGGAAGAGATACCAGCAGAATGGAAGGAAGGATATCTGGTTAAGTTGCCTAAGAAGGGAAATTTACAAAAGTGCACACATTATAGAGGAATAATGTTACTATCAGTACCAGGAAAAATATTAAACAGGATTATCCTTGAGAGATTAAAAGAGTCCATAGACAAGAAACTGAGAGACGAACAAGCAGGTTTTCGACAAAACAGATCATGTACAGACCAGATAGCCACATTGAGAATAATAGTTGAACAAAGTCTGGAATGGAATTCACCACTATACATCGGATTTGTGGACTACGAAAAGGCATTTGACAGTGTAGACAGAGAATCACTTTGGAAATTGATGAGGCATTATGGAGTTCCCCTGAAGATCATTAATTTAATAAAGAAAACATATAAAGACATGACATGCAGAGTTCTTCACGAAGGACAGCTTACAGAACCGTTTGGGATAAGAACAGGAGTGCGACATGGATGCCTCTTGTCTCCATTTCTTTTCTTACTAGCAATAGACTGGGTTATGAGATCATCGACAAAACACAACAGAAATGGAGTCAAGTGGACTCTGACTAGGCAGTTGGATGATCTGGATTTTGCTGATGACTTGACTCTTCTGTCCCATAACCGTAATCAGATGCAGGACAAATTGAAAACACTCGATGAGAGGTCACAGCAATTGGGTCTGAAAATACACAGGAAAAAGACAAAAATAATGAGAATAAATGCAGGTAATGATAACAGGGTTGAACTTGAAGAAACACCAATACAAGATGTAGAATCGTACACATATCTTGGTAGCAATATAGACAAAGTTGGAGGGACTCATGATATCAAACTAAGAATACAAAAAGGAAGCGTAACTTTCATTGCATTGGGAAATATATGGAGATCAAGAGAAATCGGATCCAACACGAAAATAAGAATCTTCAACTCAAATGTGACGTCAGTCCTATTGTATGGCTCTGAGACATGGAGAACAACAAAGACAACAACCAAAAATCTACAGACTTTTATAAATGGGTGCTTGCGTAGAATAGAGGAATTAAAATGGTATGACAAGGTTACCAACGAGGAACTGAGGACAAGAACTAGACAAGTGCCAGTGGAACAAGAGATGAGAAGAAGACGATGGCGATGGATATGACGCACACTGAGGAAACCTGTTGATAGCATTACAAGGCAGTCCTTGTTCTGGAACCCCCAGGGCAAGAGAGGCAGAGGTAGACCAAGAAGCACACGGAGAAGAGAGCTGGAAACAGAGGTGAAAATGATGAGGAGAACGTGGAAAGAACTTGAGTTGATGGCACGTGACAGAGGACTTGGCAGGTGTTTTTTGAAGGCCTATGCTCCTTTGGGTGTGGAGGGTTATGAATAGACCACAGAAAACGTTCACCGCAGAAAACACCATTTTCACGAACGTCGTTAGTTTAAACAGAGAGCTGCCAATTACCATCTTTACCATTCCGCTCCGCAAGCAGCATAAGCCTTACACAAACTTATGCCAAATCCTCCTGTCACGAGCTACCAGCTCAAAGTCTTTCTGTCTTCTTCATTTTGGTCTTCCATTCTCTTCTCTGTGTGCTTTGGTCTCCCTCTCTTACCCTGGGGATTTCAAATGCAAGGTCTCCCTCTATTTCTCTTACCCTGGGATTTCAGTGCAAGGTCTCCCTCTACCTCTCTTACCCTGGGGATTTCAAATGCAAGGTCTCCCTCTATTTCTCTTACCCTGGGGATGCCTAAATAGATGAACCGGCAAGAAATGTTCATATGGAGAAATTGTATCAATATTTGTGCTCCAAAAGAGGAGGAAAATAAGACAATGAAACCCACAGCGAACACTGACAATAAGACAACGACACCCAGAGTGAACACTGACAATAAGACAATGAAATTCAGAGTGAACGCTGACAATAAGACAATGACACCCAGAGTAAGAACACTGACAATCAGACAATGACACCCAGAGTAGAACACTGACAATAAGACAATGAAATCCAGAGTGAACATTGACAATAAGACAATGACACCCAGAGTGAACACTGATAATAAGACAATGACATCCAGAGTAGAACACTGACAATAAGACAATGAAATCGAGAGTGAACATTGACAATAAGACAATGAAATCGAGAGTGAACACTGACAATAAGACAATGAAATCTAGAGTGAACACTGACAATAAGACAATGACACCCAGAGTGAACACTGACAATAAGACAATGAAATCGAGAGTGAACATTGACAATAAGGCAATGAAATCGAGAGTGAACACTGACAATAAGACAATGAAATCTAGAGTGAACACTGACAATAAGACAATGAAATCCAGAGTGAACATTAACAATAAGACAAGACACCCAGAGTGAACACTGACAATAAGATATAGTAATCCAGAGTAAACACTGATAATAAGACAATGACACCCAGAGTAGAACACTGACAATAAGATATAGTAATCCAGAGTAAACACTGATAATAAGACAATGACACCCAGAGTAGTACACTGACAATAAGACAATGAAATTCAGAGTGAACACTGACAATAAGACAATGAAATCCAGAGTGAACACTGATAATAAGACAATGAAATCCAGAGTGAACATTAACAATAAGACAAGACACCCAGAGTGAACACTGGCAATAAAACAATGCAATCCAGAGTAAACACTGACAATAAGACAATATAACCCAGAGTGAACAATGATCATAAGACAATGACACCCAGAGTGAACATTGACAATAAGAAAATGAAACCCAGAGTGAACACTGACAATAAGACAATGAAACCCAGAGCGAACACTGACAATAAGACAATGAAACCCAAGGTGAACACTGACAATAAGACAATGAAATGCAGAGTGAACACTGACAATAAGACAATGAAATGCTCACGCCGGCCGCCTTAACTTTCCCAGAGTTGCTCTGGTACCAAATTCATGAGGCTGGGTCGACCCAGGAGCCGTTTGCGGTCTAAAAAATCCCACCTCAACTGGGGATCGAACCATGGACCACCGAACTAGGAAGCCAGTACACTTATCACTGCGCTACCGCGGCTCCCGAAGTAACTAAAGCTAATATGTAAATGTTTGCATTTGTTACCTCAAGTGAATAAATGGTGATGCAACGAATGCCACTGGCTCAGATAAGGGTACAACATTTCGCGGAATTCCTCTTTTGCTGAGCTTCTTTAGTTGCCAACTCTCGTGCCTGTTCTGCCTGTTTAATGGCTTGGTTAAAAACTGGGATGACTGAGTCTGTATTTGTGGCGGTGGTTTCCATGAATGGACAGCCATTTTCCTTCGCCAGGTAGGCACCTTCACTGGACGGGACTTCTCTCAGCACCTCTAAATCAAGCTTAGTACCCACTAATACCATTGCTAATTTCTTCTTTTTTGTCACTTTTTGAATTTGTTGAATAATTCTTTTTGCGTTATTAAATGTATTCCGGCTTGTAATATTGTAGACTACTATAACACAATCACAATTGGCTATGGTTGCATTCGTGAGGCTTTCATGCTCATCTGACCCGGCCGTATCATAAATTTGGAGATCAACAACCTTGCCGTCCATATCATGCTTGACTTGATGTGTGTTACTAATGGTAGGAATATAATAAGCATCAACGAACTTCTTTGTTACAAACTGTGCCACAATAGCGGATTTGCCAACACATGTGTCACCCACGACAGCAATTTTTAATGCGGCCATTGTGAAAATCAAACTGGAGCCTTCTTGCCTGTAATGAGTGCAAAGCTAAGTCGGAAATGAATACAGAGCGGCCTTTTTCCTAGAAAACAAAGCGGACTTGTGAGAACGTGAAATGCTTTCTGAACATAATGATTAAGGTGAGAGAGTTCCCGGCCAAGGTCTCACTACAGCACAGCAAAACCAGCGCTCATTCCATTCCTAGTATTCCATGCGCCATTCTCATTATTTACTAGATGCAGCATCTAAAAAAAAAAAAAAAAAAAAAATCAAAGTAACCGGCTGAATAGCAAAACAATGATTACATTATACCAGAATTGCGTTAGTTACTTAAGACACTGAACCTCTTAAAGTACATAACAAATTCAGCACAACAAAAATATGGCATTGTTTATTATACTGCCTCCGTGTGGTTCTCAGGGAAATCTGGGGAGACATTGCACTAGTAGAACTGTTGCTCGCTTTTGCCACACCATTGGTTGTACGACTAGACTTTTATTTTTTTTTTAAATTTCCTCGCATGAGCATATTTTTTTCCTTGATGGTTGCATTGGCCCCGCCCCAAAAAGAAACCAAAAAACGCTTTGGTGAAATCACCGTGAGGTTTGGTAGTAACCGGTGCATACAAAAATATTTGAATAATTTCGGAAAAAGTTCAATGGGGAGATAAAAGATTGATTGTACTTGAAGGGAAAGGGAGATTCAATAGAGTCCTGTAAAATAAGGCTAGCTTACACTTAGTTAGTTTCTAATTGGTACAAGGGCATATTAGTTAACTTAAGTAACAATTACCGCCCCTTGCAGATTAAGTGAACGAAGAGCTAAAACAAACGCACGAGAAAATGTGAGTAAGATGTAAACAGTCATGGAACAAAGCTCACTGACTTGCCAGCGGGGAATCAACCGTGAGTTTGTGATCGGTGAGTGAACTGAACAATGGACCAATCGTATTGACTGGAACACAGATAACGGATCATGGGAATGAATTGAAAGACAAAAGAAGTTAGTCCTACCAGAAAAGTTGTCGAGGCAAGACGTGCCTTGCTGGGCTCTCAAGAAAATGAAACTTGTGGTTGACAGAAGTTACACAGATGAAGTAGCTAGATTTAGCATGAATTAGCGGTAGCAATTCCGGAGACTAGCATAAACTGTGTTTAATAAACTGTGCTGAACATATAGGATTAGCATAGGGGTGAATAGTAGGAAAAGTGATAGGTGCTGGAATTCACATATAACGGTAAGAGAACTCTTGAACTATTGTATAGATTTTCAGGCAAATTATTTTCCCAAGAGGTTAATGACGCTCACATTTAAAGAGGCATTCATCAGAGAAGAACATTGAAGCAAGTATGGCTAAAGTAAGCACAAAGTGGGTAACTTTGAGAATTGCTGATGGACAGAAAGGCTGTATTGCTAAGAAGATGAGGTATCGTCATATATACGAATAAATGAACAAAGGTTATGAACCTATGACATCCATGAAACTACTTATGCGCTCTCTCATTTGAACAGTAAGTATATGGAGGCCACCACAGCAGTACTTGACAGTGTTTGATGTATTATATATGAAACATGTATAGCGATTGATGCCATTATATAAGTTAACGCTGACAGGTTTATAGAAGTAAACGATAAGACGGAGAGATAGTAAAGGAGGATAAATTTTGGGCAGACGACATATATCCATATGTGCAAGAGTCTGTATAACAGGCAATAAATATTACACTAGTGGAACATAAATTGAATTAAGGGCTGGATGCCTTGAAGTGAAATGGAGTTTTTGAAACATGCACTATTGAATACTGTTGGAATCTGCGTCTTGTAAATAAATTGGTTATAAGTTTGAACTTCTCCACTCACGTTGAGTTGATTTATAAAAGGTTGTGGAGTGGGTATGGAAGTATAGGAGTAACAGCACATAATTAAAAAATCTAGGTACGCCAAAATACGATCTAGTCGCTACATAACAACTAGGAGGGAAGAACGAGACCTGGGAGTAGAAAAGAACCTAACCATTTCTCATCCAGGAATTTCCACCTCTGGCGGAAAGGGCCAGTAAGAGAGATAGTCTCCCTTGGAAGATTAGCCGAAGAACTAGACTGACAAGTTGAATAGGCAACAACTAGGCCTGCTTCAGTCACCTAGTTATAGAAAGAAGACCCTGCACTGTGACAAAGGCTTGCTACAAGTTTGCCAACTGCAGGTGTGCCTTCATGTTCCATATGGAACAAAAGGAGAAATGGTGATGAAGAATTATGCTCTAGTGCAGCAGTGGTCCGCTGTAATTAAAATATAAAATTTGTCCAGCAAGAATACGTACGATAGAATTTCTCAAGATGTCATCACAATTTAAAAAAAAATACAAGGGGCATAGAAGGTAAAGGTAGTCCAATAGCACATACAGTCGTAAGGGAACGATATGTTACATACATCCTCATACTCAGTCCAGCTTTTTTTTTAGGCGGGGTGACTAACTCCTTTCCTCACTGCCTTTTGCTTTAACTAACTCAAGAGCAAAGTCAGATACCCATTTACAGCTGGGTAGAACAAGGGGCATATCATAATTAAATCTTGCTATATGAAAGTGTATGTAGGTTACCAACGTGGAACTGAGGATAAGAACTAGACAAGTGCCAGTGGAACAAGAGATGAGAAGAAAACGATGACGATGAATAGGACACACACTGAGGAAACCTGCTGATAGCATTACAAGGCAGTCCTTGTTCTGGAATCCACGGGGAAAGAGAGGCAGAGTTAGAACAAAAAATACACGGAGAAGAGAACTGGATACAGAGGTGAAAATGATGAGGAAAACATGGACAGAACTTCAGCGGATGGCATAGGACAGGGGGAACTTGGCATGTGTTTGTTGAAGGCCTATGCTCCTTGGGGAGCTAAAGGGTATTGAATGAAAGTAAGATTAAGAAAAACAAAACTATACTAAGTATCTACATGATCAATCAATTAATAAAATGAAAACTATATTAAGTATCTAAAAAATCATTAAATAAGTAAAACAAAACTGCACTAAAAATCTTACAAAATATCAATAAATAATGAAAACAAAATTGTATTAAATACCCGAATGATCAATAACACTGACAAACAACATTTTTCTTTCTTATATAAGAATAAGTGTTCTTAGGTCAGTTTCTTGCGCTGATTTCAAATTTGAAATCCGTTTATCTCTATCACGTCGGGTTCTTAAGATATTTGTGAATAAATATATTTTTGGGAAACCGTAATTTGCTCTGTTTCATTTTTACTATATAACTTTTTAAAAATTAATAAAATGCAAAATAATTCTACTTTTTATACTGCTAAAAGATGCATGACATATGTTACGTTATATTTCAAATAGTTACTGTATTTTGAAATAATTCTGAGTGAAATATGGCTTCTAGAAGTTGTAGAAATTTGGCTGATCTGTTCTGTTACGTGTGCGGATATTTTACCGATCGTGTTCACCAGAAAAACTTTACACCATTGCTAAAGAAAGCATATGAACTTTATTTCGATTCGAAAGTTGATGATGCAAATAAATCTTGGAAGCCAAATGCAGTTTGTTCGACTTGTGCAAATACATTGGCAGGTTGGTTACGAAAATCGCCGAAGCATAAGTCGATGCCTTTTGGAGTGCCAGTAATATGACGTGAACCGACAAATCACGCTACTGATTGTTACTTCTGCTTGACAAATATCTATGGTTTCACTTTTAAAACTAGAAAGTCTGTGGTTTATCCAAATATTGAATCAGTTTCGAAACCAGTGTTTCATGATCCAATCACGTGTCCGATCCAAGTTCCACCAGAAAGATATCCGTTGGACGTGAATGAACCATCAGAAAGTGATAGTTTACCTGCTTTAGAAACTAATTCTGACTCGGATTATGTACCGGTGAATGATGGTGTTCACTTAACTAACCATTCAGAACTTTCAGATCTAATACGTGATCTCGCTCTCACCAAAGGACAAGCGAAATTACTCGGTTCGCGACTCAAAGAATGGAATCTTTTAGCGCCCAATACTCCGATATCTAAATTTCGTCATAGACACAGAGAACTTGTTCAATACTTTGAGATGGATGATGACATTTGCTATTGTAAAGATGTAAAAGGTCTAATGGTGCACCTCGGTCATGAGCACATAGTCAACGAATGGCGACTTTTCATCGAATCTTCCAAGACTAGTCTAAAAGCCGTGTTATTGCATAATGGAAATTTATTTTCATCAATTCCAGTCGCCTACTCTGTTCATATGAAAGAAACTTATGACAATGCGGCTATACTTTTGGCAAAAATAAAGTACAATGACTACCAATGGCGGATTTGTGGAGACCTAAAGGTCATTGCAATTCTCACGGGCATGCAGACTGGGTATACTAAATTTTGTTGCTTCCTATGTGAATGGGACAGCCGCAACAGATAGGAACATTATGCAAGAAAGGTGTGGCCTATCAGGGATCGTATGCAGCTCGGGCATAAAAATGTAATACACGAGCCATTAGTTAACAAAGACAGCATCATTTTACCACCGTTACATATAAAGTTGGGGCTCATGAAGAATTTCGTAAAAGCGTTAGATAAAACGAGCAAAGCTTTCACTTATCTTCGAGAAAATTTTCCGCAAATTAGCGATGCAAAGATTAGCGATGCAAAGATAAAGGAAGGTTTTTTTGTAGGACCTCAGATTAGGAAAGTTATTGCAGACAAACAATTCGAGAACCTGTTACATGGTAGTGAACTTCGCGCATGGATGGCATTCAAATCGATCGTCGATAACTTTCTGGGAAATCACAAATCTGTCGACTATGTGCATATTGTTAAGCAGTGCATAGATGCATACAGAATTATGGGCTGTAACATGTCCCTCAAAATCCATTTGCTCGATTCGCATCTTGACTTTTTCCCTGACAACCTTGGCGAAGTCAGCGATGAACATGGAGAACGATTCCATCAAGATATCGCCGTAATGGAGTCACGTTATCAAGGACGGTGGAGTGTGACCATGCTTGCCAATTATTGTTGGATGCTTCATCGCGATGTACCACATGCCATTCACCGACGAAAGTCAACTGCAAAGAAATTCAAGCCTACATAACTGTTATACTTCTTGTACAAATGATGTTGTAATACTGTATGCGTTGTTAAAAAACTTCAATTGCGTATTTCTAGAGATCCCGACCTGATAGAGAAAAACGGTTTGCAGATTTAAAAACAGCGCATTAAAATTGACCAGAAAAACATAGAAATGTTAGAGAAAGAAAAAAAATTTTTTTTTTGTTAGTTAGTGTAATTAATGAAAACTAAATTACAATAAATACCTAAATGATCAATAAATAATGAAAACAAAATTGTACTAAGTAACTGAATGATCAATAAATATTGAAAACTAAATGTACTAAATATTTAAAATACCATAAATAAATAATGAAAACAAGGCTGTACTAAATACCTGAGTGATCCATAAATAATGAAACCAACACTATACTAAATATTTAGATGATCAATAAATAATGAAAACAAAAATATACTAAACACCTAAATGATCAATTGTGACGAAATGTCTGTCCCTGTCCTTTTGTGTGATCTCTCACACCTCCAGCCCTATGGCAGTGTCATTTCTTCTTCATTTTTCTCTCCGATCGCTTTTATTTGACATTTCATTTTTCCCTTTTATACATTTTACTCTTTATGCTGGATATAGCATGGGGAAAGTCTCTAACACGCCACTCCCCTGTGGCAGTATTTGCTACGGGAGTAATTCTTATCTTATTATGTCGCATTCACGCTTCACGAAGACGTGATAAGTTACTCCAGGTTATTAGACGGTCAGCGACAATAGTTTATCGCATAATCTGTCTGACCATCGTTTCAAGCGACGGTGCTTGTTTATCCAAGCTTGGGTTGGGCAGGAGTGCTGAATAGAACCAGGTTTGTTAGTCTGGCGAAACACAGGTGACTAACGACTATCCCTGAGTCATTACGCCAGAAAAACACGGTCACAATATTATGATGGACAGAGATCTGTCTGTAAGTTTGTACACGAGGGCATCGGACAGCATATTAGCATATATGGGAGACGTGACCTTTGCAAAATTTTTCCATGTCGGAAATATTTTGAAAGTACCACATCCGACATGTCTGAAGATGATTGGAGCGTTTATTTAACTCCATAATAAACGAAGGCGTGGGAAGAGAGGGAATATAGTCTGACCATTTCGCAGTTTTATTTCACTGTGAATTTCACGCTCGCCAAGACACTATCAGACCTCGCCAGAGTGAAGACTAGATTCATAATTCCTTTTGTTAACCGGACCTTTTATTGGAGAACCAGATAAGACTTACAAAGCACAGGAAATCTCTACATTTTAATAAGGAACACCGGGACTAGGAAACTGAAAACACACGAAGTCAGAGAGGGAATCTATTGTAAAATTAAAGACATCCCAGACGCATGTAAGAGAACGATTCGTCTCTTTTATTCATCTGAGCAACAAGTCCGTAGCCAAGATTGGCTTATTGGTGGTACAGGCAGAAAGTACTATCTGTGGAACCAAGTGAAGGTAGAAGTAGACTGACGTTGTGCGAGACGCCATCATAAGAGGGACTTAAAGACAGACGCAGAACCAGCTTGACCGTTACTCCTTGACGTTCTGGTAACGTGCGGTGCCTGAACTTTGACCAGAGACGAGCGCGAGCAGAGTGAAAAGAACCAACCCATAAGGAAGATTAGAATCATCATTGGCAGCTGTTGCGTTGCGGGTCTTATATTTTATATTGTATAGTTATTGTTGGAGTAACCGACTGGTTACTCTGGCCAAGAAACTCCTAGGGTTGGACAACGAGACCACGCACACAGTTGACGTTGAAAACGCCGTAGTAAATTCACCAAGGCGAAGTGGCACGGATACTATACATTTAATGTTATTTGAGACGCTGCTTCCCGTGCATTTTTACACAAGCCAATATATATCATGGCGTAACATATTCAGTCTTTGAAAAGTCTTTGCACTGTCGTAGCTCAAACACTGTCCTTTGATAATTTTCTAAGTTTTATTAATTCAGACTCACTTGATACGCAGCATCCATTCTCCCTTGTAAAATATAGCTAGATACATCTCACATAAGAATATTGATGCACTTGTGATGGTACATAATAGGGATATGTCACAATATTATATAATTTTCATGAGCTCAGAGGTATACGTCCACTCGCCATAAGCTACACACATCGAAGTCCCTGCAGATAATCTCTGCCGTCTGCTAATCCAAACCTTCACGTCTGCCAAACTCTACCTCAAGGCAATGACGTCACTTCCTGTGTTACCCATGACTACGTATAATAAACAAACGAGGAGCCTTGTCAAACTACCTAATGATATCGACACAAATGTTATGAATTTTACTCATAACAGCAGCTAAGTTAACTTATATTCTGCCATTTGAACTTCTTATCAAAAACCATCACCCGAGTAATGAATACTTTATTGTGTAACTAACTATTATTCCTTTCTTTGAAACTGTTAAACTTAAAGCGATTATTAAATTTTGGTATTTGTAATGTTACAAATTTAGCTTCGATTTAATCATGTTAAAGTTACTGCATGTTTGTCTCAGTCAAATTACTACATACACTCTAAACAGAGCTATACTAGAATAATAGAATTCCACTAAATCAGCGGTTGGGGCTTAACGAGCTAGAATAAACCAGTGCTTAAATTCTTCATAAAAGGTGTCGGCAGATTACAGAATTAATGTGCTCAGCAACAGCCAGCATTGTTTTCCCTTATCTGAATATCTTGTGAAGACTCCCATGTGATAGAAGTTTTACAACTAATCTATCTAGATTTCTGCCAAGAGTAATCTTGTGCAAAGAAAGACTTCATTGAAGCCTATAATAGATACTCTTGAGTTTTGGCCACTGTTGGACCACTACTGCAAAGCAGGGTAGGAAATACCGTCACATCAATAAAAAATTAAACCAACACTATACTATATATTTAAATGATCAATAAATAATGAAAACAAAACTATACTAAATATCTAAATGATCCTTAAATAATAAAACCAACACTATAATAAATATTTAGATGATCAATAAATAATGAAAACAAGGCTAAACTAATTACCTAAATGATCATTAAATAATAAAACCAACACTATACTAAATATTTAGATGATAAATAAATGATGAAAACAAAATAATACTAAATGACTAAATGATCAATCAGTAGTGAAAACAAAATTAGACTAAACAAGTCAAGCAAAATGAAGTCAATAACTACAATGAAAATGAAATAAGAACCAATTAAGTCCTGTTAAATCTAAAGGAGTTAGGGAAGGCAAAGGCTGCGAGGAAGGAAATCTAAGTCACCCCACCTCATAAAGCTGGACCAAGTAAGGTGAAGCCTTCAACACTTCATTATCCTACGGCTGAATCTGTTTTGGGAATACATTTATCTTTACCAAATCTAAGAAGAACACTTAAGGGTAACCAAGAACATCCCATTAGAAGTCGATTGGGAAAGATAGTCATTAAAGTTGTGCTGACTGATACAGCCATCATATTTACACACATGTTGACTCTCTCCTTGGCTGTCCATCTCACTTAATAAATTTTGTCTATTATCAAAATGTGTTTTAAGTTTTTTCTTCCAAAATGTGCACACGGAAAGCAGATTGCCAGCTTCTCAGCAACATGATGATATTCATTTTCACAGTAGCCTCTACTATGACAATATATTTTATTTATAAGCTGCCCATGGTATTCCTGAAATTCTTCTGTAAAACCAAATTTGTATAACTTCCCATGGTCTTACTGTTTTTCTATGCACTGTTTTTGTCTGTCTGTACCTGAAGAAGGCATTGTGGCCATAATGTAGGCAATATTCTTTGCCTTTTGCCCTAGTTAAGATGGATTACCTAATTTTGTTGAGCCCCACTATTTATTCCCGCCTTACTGCAGTCCTCCTCATTTTCATATATATTATGCATTGCCCATGGTTCACTTCTATATTATATTACCAGAAATATGTGACATAAGAAAACTCTTTCCTATGTCACAAAGGAAAACTTTGTTCCTCTATGTGACGAAATCAGTTGTGCACTTTTCATAACTGTCTTTCTCTCCGGCAGTATCAATTCATTTCTTCATTTTCCTCACCGATCGTCCTATTATTTGGCATATTTTATGCACTTACATTTTTTGCTCTGACCACTCCCTAGACTTGTTTACGTTTCGCTGGTGAATCGTAGTAATACAAGGCTATTTAGACAGGTCAGCGGATAATACTTTTATCACGTAAGTCGTCTAGGCACTTTTGAAAGAGACAGTCATTGTTGACACACAGGTGATCTCGCCCGATCGACGGAAAGAAATCCGTCTGTCTGGGAGGTGTACGCGTAAACACCGGTGACATATGTAATCGCTTCCGCTGGACCATCTCTGTATCAATATTACAGTTAACCTGTCAGAGGAGACAATATAGGCGGAAGGTATTAGTCAGGAAACAAGTTCACCGATGTGTTTGTGAGTTTGTACAAATACAATCGGAAGTATTACTTGAAAGTATTTGAAAGATGTCACGAGTTTAAATTTTAAAATTTGATATTATAAAACACGCGGGGGATAGTAAGGATTTAACTCCCCCACCCATATAGTTCTAAAGAGCTTACTATTGGTTTAATTTAAGAGCCGGAATAGACTTTATCTTTCATTGGCAAGTTGGTCTACAAATACAATCTGGGACTTGAACTGAGAAATGGACAGTGGCGTATTCTCTATGTGTGCTGTGCGTGCTGCGCACACCTATGCCCGAAGGAAAATAAAAATTTAATGTATTATTCTATAAAATATTTCTCTTATAATGTTCTGCTTTCGGACCGCACGCATCAGGATAACGGATTTTCCCGCATAGAATCTACGAGTATATCTAGTTTCAGTTTCCCAGACGCGTTTTATGGTGCAGTTTTTTTGGTTGGTAGCAATCGCCCGAAGTTTCTCGGGTAATTCCGTCACTATGCGTGCTGCAACTTTCGGTTTTACGTTTGAAGACTGGTTTGTGTGGATCGGGGTCATGGCCAGATACGTCAATACAATACGAACATGCGTGCGGTGGTCTTGCAGCTCTTGAGTTGTAAAAATCGGCGGTGTCCGTCCAGTGTTTTTTGTGATTAATTTTTGTTAGTTGCCGGGAATGCAGATTATTACAGTGACAGTGAGTTTCAAGTTGTAAGTTAATTAGTATTTCGGAGATAATTGACATATAACCCTAATAACTATCGTTGCGTAATTGAATATAGTTGGTTTTTAAATTAAGAGGGGAAGAAGTTAAATAGTAGGCGTACATATTCATTTTAAGTAGCAGCACGCTGTCGTGAAACATTCTAAATACACATATATATAAATTAAAAGGTAAATGTAAAGCCTAACACATAAATTCAATAAAAGGGAAAGAAGAATGGTAAAGAACAGTGCTGTCACAATGACTGTACTCGAGATCCCCCTTTTTCTGCTTCGTCTGCAAATTGTAACGTTTCCACGTTGATAGTAAAGCCTATAGCAGCATACACGCGTCTCGCGATTAATATTAATGCCACCCCCAACACGCGAAAGGCATGAGGCACTAACTTTTTTTCAAATAGACCGTGATAAAAAAACACTACCCATACGAGAGTTAGGTTTAAAAACCTGAAAAACGCTTATTAGGAAACATGACATTATACTGTTTTATGTCTGAAAGCCTGACAGTACCCAGACACCACATCGTATCGAAGTGAACGGGAGGTAGAAGAAAATGCATATTTTGAACGCAGCCCCTTAGCCCCATTAAACTAATATATTTGGGTTCCTTAGGACTTGCTGACAAAGAATATGTTAAGTGTTACGCAAATAGTCTAGGAATTAACAAATTATAGCCAAAAGAAAATAGTGAGGGTGTCAGACAACACCAAATCATAATCGCACAGTGGCATGTTTTGAAACCACCATTTTACGGGAAATGGGCCACCATGTAAAATCCTATTTGATTGGATAGAAGTAAATGTAAGGCTAAACACGATTAGTCGGGCTACAAATACTAATTCTTTGTTGTTAGGGGAAACGGTAGTAAGGGTACTTTTTTTGAAAAGCTGTGTAAACATGGCCCGATTGGTTAGACCCGCCAATATAGTCAATTAGGAGCGTCAGGTCAGTGCCACACTTTAAAATAAACTTACTAAGAAACAGTGCGTTGAGAGCCAGATCATATTTTGCTAAATAAAAGTCTGGGACAGAGGCAGATTGGAATTTGTGCCATTATTCATCGCCAGTCAACGTATCTGTGTATTATTTCCATGAATTGTGGTAAGCTTGATATATTCGATATCTTTTTAATGAAAATTGAATGTAAATTGATAATTTATGCCTGTATATGTGTGTGGTTCAGTAGCCAATATGAGGCAAGGCCTAAATATTGCTCCAACCTGAACAGGAGGTGTCGGAGAAAAGTAAAACTGCATGGAATTGCCAAACAGTACACTGACACCTATCTTATTGACTAGAAGGAACTAATGCTGGAATTGCAGAGGCGTAGTAACCATTTAGGAGGAGAATACTGGTGTAAATTGTTTCAGATGAAGCTGGCAGTTGGCCTACCGCTCTGAACTCAGTGTTTGTTCTGTATTGTGTTCAGTGTAGAAATAGATTATAAATTAGATCTGAAGTAGGAGGTACAACCTTCTTGTTTCAGGGACTGTGGTCCTAGTTATTGAAGCAGCACCTGGTCTGAGTTTTGCTGAATCCAGAGGCTGACAGCATACTCCTTGGTCCAGATAGCGACCAGTGAGGTGTCTCCAGAATACAGTGAAGCAATCGAGCAGAGGAGTCTTTTCCTGCCGCCATCACGAAAGATAAGCTTCTGTGGCCAGAGTAGCTCAACATTATGTGCCCCCTCAAAAATTGACATTTTGTTAACCACAGAGGGACAATTAATTGGTTCAAATGACAGGAACTGTGAAAGTTTCCCAATACTATTTCCACGATAATCAAACACTTGAAGTCATGATGAAAAACAACAACCAAGCTTGAACAGAACCAGTATTACCTCATATTACTACTGCACAAATTACACACATAGAATAATAATAATAAACTCTGTCAATACAAAGTTCATATATATAAACTGTGTAAATAATACTTGTAATTACATTTGACTGTGATTCCTGGTTCACTGTGTAATTGAATCAGGATACCCATTACTGAAAGAATTAATACATATATTTTTAAACTGAAACACTTGACTCACTTAAGATAGTCTTATAGAGTGTTATATGTGTGTGAGTGTCACAGTGTTGTAAAGTGTTGTGGAATAAATTAAATTGTTTATCTGTTTGTTGTTGTTGTGACTTACACTTCATCATTTTCATAACCCTAGACATTTAACGTAGTCATCACAATATTCCAGAATAATTCTGACTGAGATATAATATGTGGTAGCAAGTAAGGTCATCTGTAATACACCACACTTATTAGATACAGATACCTTCACAGCTGATCTCAGTCAGTACACTAAGTCCCCTATAAATATTTATAACATCCCATTTTACCACACACGCCTAGCTCGCATTACCAGGATACGCCACTGGAAATGGAAATATAATCTAGCGAAATCGGAGACACAAATCAGACTGCATCGCAACGTCAAATTAGCAACTCACAGGAGCCAGAGAGACATCGGACTAGTATTCTAGAATTAAAAGTGACCGATCAAAGTATTTCGGCGTCTTCATAACTTAGAAGAGAACCCGCAATTTTAAATACCAAAACTGAAAACTCAAGGAATCAGAGTACCCGTCATAAGAGTAATACTAAAATTTCCCCGACCAAGTGTTCGAAGCATCTAATCAAAGTTACTGTGTTCATTCATCTGTGCCAGGAGACTGTATATCCCATTGGAGCTAGTTGTGAACATATAGTTTAAAATGTGAATTGTGACATGTCTGTACTTGTTAAGTGGTTATACTAGTCATAGGAGGCTGGCAACCTCAACATATGAAAATGTTATATTCATAAACCAATACAGCAAGCGCTGGTGATTGCTTCTTGCTAGTCGTACAGAAAATCGACAGCAGAGGTGACCCCAGACTCCGAATGGAGCAGTGAGAAGTGATGATTACATCACATGTGCATAAAGTGTATAGTATCATTTTGTGAGATATATGTACCTTGTTAATTGTAATTCAGGCATGCCATTGCCCTCGCGTTGTTCAGACATATTTTCCCCATTAAGGTAACCAGAAGAACGGAGATTTCTAATCATATTCCCTGAGTTATACTGTGTATACACAGGGAGAATAATTATTCAGAGAGGCGGGTGGACAGCGAGACAATGCGCCTGTTAATTTGCAGCCCACAAACGTACTTAGCAGAGGCATTTGCTCTTTTATTTTTCCTAAAGTTCGTGGTTCGAAGCTACAAGACTCGTTCTTAGACCAGACCAGTCTGAAGTAAGAATCATCGCCACTATCTTTGTGATTCAAGAGCTGTGTTCGACACCAACTACCTACAGTGGACACGTTGTGAAGATACCGATGATAAAGAAAGCTTACAGCCTTTATTTTGGTTGTGAGATCGGTGTCCATGACCGGTTGTGATGTATAGTGGAAAGAAAGCCTACAGTAATCTGACAGTCTTTTTGTGACCTCGTAGCGTTCTATGATTTGCTAGCAAAAACCAGGTAACTACAGCCTGTGTTTACTACTTTTTCACCCACGCCTCTTTTCTTTGAACATAATCAAACGAAGTTTACAAACAGGTAGCAAATCAGGTTTGTTTACCTAGTTTTCTCACGCGAGCTTATCTGTCAATCATACGATACCTGACAGACTGCACGTGAAAAACACAGAGTCTTTGAAGTCCACGAGGGGAGATCCAGGATTTTCCCCGAGTGCGCTTTGATGTCGATCACGGGCAAAAATCTTCGTAAACCCCGTTACACGGATATAAGTCTTTGATGGCAGTCGAACGCACGAGAAAGGAAGACCGTAAACTTTTATCTGGAGAACTCATGTTTCTGATTCTCCGTTTACTGCACATCATCTATAGTGCGAAAATAAACTGTGTTTTCTTAAACATCATCTATAGATCAGGTGAGTTCAAAAAACAAATGAAATTTATGAAACTGTGCTTCTGTGATAAACCCTCTTTTCTTAAACCTGATATCAGTTGTCACTCAGAATTTTTGGATAGTCTAAGTACGTAGTTCTAGAACCATTGTGGAAAATGTGTTAATAGCATTCGTGGGGATTTTCATTCTGATTTTCTGGCAATAGAAATTAGTGCTTACGTGTTTAAAAGTGTTAAGCTTTTACCATTATAATTCACATAGATTTTCTAGCTGTTAAAAAACTAGTGAAATATAATTACGCGTAGCTATTTCATACCAGATGTTCAGTTATCATGTTAATTTTCATCACACGCTTTCTCATACAAGAAGAGACTGTTTTAGCTGACTAGTTAAGTGCTAGGCGCGACTGATAGTGACAGAAAAGAATTCACGTTTTATTTCATTGTGCGTATTTATTATAAGTGCCAATTATTTAATCTCATACGATTAAACTATTGTCAGAACTAAATATATTGTTGATTTGTCACAATACAATATTGCTAATTCTATAGGCTCGCTCCCTAGGAGCATGACCACAACATATAACTGCTGACAGAGAAAGATTAACACTTTCTACAGGTACTTCCCTTTAATGAATCAATGCACACAATACCGCCACACACGGCTAACAAACATATGAAATACGTATATCGATGCCAGAGAAAACTTGCCTCAATAAATTTATCTAATAGCCTCATACCACACAATATGACGACCCTGTGCAAGCAGAGTACTGATTACCGCTCACCATAGCGGCCACCATCTATGACAATGAAAATACCCAAAGCATAGAACACTAATAATCTGCGGTATATAGGAAATTCCACTAGATAATAAACAAAAACTAGAATTACCCAATATGATCCACTTAACCCGCAATAAGGCAAAACTTAGAATACATCTCTCATGGCACACTTCTCAGTAAGAATGCTGGCAAGGGGAAAAATAGGTACGTCCTCACCCGGACGCAGCTAGAAGACTAATCCCTATCTTGGCGCCTAAAAATTCCCGCTTCCGCTAATCACATGACTTGCAGGTAGTTATCCCAATGTTGCCGAAAACTCAGTGTTGCCAGTCTGATATTTCGTCACTGCGAAATAGCGCCGTGACAACTATCAGACGCCGACCAAATTAATAGCTAAGCGACGGGCGATAGGGTAGGCTACAGACACCGTGTGCCTTTTAAATTTAATCAGGACTGACGGAGTGGATAAGAGATCGTCTTGTCCCCGTCTGTGTGCATATATGTAGCTATATAGAATAGTAGCATTTTTACATAAATATTTCTTATATATTCTTAGCAGACCTGATCAAGGACGTCCAGCGGTCTTTTGGTCTTTTTCCTTTTTACTGATTGGTTAACGTTGTCTTTCTTGGCTTGTGCGTCACCAATCTCATTGGTGAGCAAGCATTTGCCAACGATACATGAGAAACATTTTAACTTGTAAATTTAACTGGACTTACCATACCCAGCAATATTTTTCAATTTTATCAGCCCACTGGGATGTGAAGAAAATAACATTCATTCCCGACTTCTGACAGTCGTATTCAAGCGTAGCATCCATAATTTATGCTGTTTCAGAATCGGCACTCTACTACAGAGCCAGCCGATAGGATTATCATCATTTGTCAATTGTAACATTTTTAGCAACCAGCTGTTTCCCAATACTGGAAGTATTTTCCTCTTTTAACTGTGAACCCCAAGATCACGTTTCTACATCAACTATTGGCGGTGACATATTGTTCATCCAGGAAAAACTCACACCAGATTCGGCGTTCACCTCACTAGTCTTTATTGTTAGAAGATGGACTGGGGCCAATTTGGAAAATAAACCTGACCTTTTTTATATTCAGGATAATTGTATTTCCAAGGGATATCACCAAGTGTAGGTAAGGGTGATTGAGTGGCCACTGTATGAAAGAGAGAGAGTGAATATTTTTCTTTGTTACAGGGACTTTACCAACATTGGATTTTGCTTAAACTTGTTAACTTTACTGAGTAGCCTATAGTAGGAACCTGTTTACTTTACTGTCTACTCTGTAACATAGTGCAAACCTTCGACCTTTGGGTTATTAACTTTTTTGGGTTCTTTTTCTCCAGAAGGGGAGAGCACATTTATTCTGCTATTTTCGTATGTTTGTAAATCTGATTTTATTTGATCTTTCTTTAGATATTTGGTGTTGTCAAGTTTAAATGATAATAAACAACAAAAGAAACTTAACTTTGAGTGTTGGTCAGACCCATACCCAATTAACGGTAGTTTTTCACGTTTGTGTGCCTTGTTGTCACATACTGTGTGTGTGTGTGTATGTGTAGTTAAACTCATATTTATATGTATGAGGAGGGCAAGGTTGTCTTGTACTAAATTATAGTCGTATAGATAGGCTGGAATAATATAGAAACTTACTCATTCCATAGACATATTTTGTTCCTTAAACTATCATCCGTGAAATCTATTTCTCGCACCTTTTTTTCACGTATCTATCACCATCCACTCTACTCAGACGGGACAAAAATAACTCACAACTTATCTGTACGACACCGGTATTGGGCCCCACACATATGTTGTCAATCCTGCGCAACGAATCTGCGCTGCTGGTTGAACCGAAAAGGACGATCGATGCGTTTTGCAGTTCCAATGGTGTGGAGGGAACCGACAAACCATCTTAATGATTGTTACTTTTGCATGACTCCTCCAACTGGACATGGTATTTCTAAGAAGAAATAGCGGCCTGTGACCTATCCGAATATTCCCTCTGCTATGCGGCCAGTACCTCACGGGGAAAGACTTCCTGTTCCGGACCCAACAGAATCTTATAATCGGGATGATGAAGAAGATAATAAGGCCAGTGGACATCCGTCACTTGTGAAAGCATCTACATCAAGAGATCCTGATTTCGTCCCTATTGAAGAGTCTGCACTTCTTCTTCTTCTTTGATCCTTAGCCGCCGACCGTCAAAGCAGTCAGTGGCCATTACGCCTGGTGGCGTCTTGTAGGGCAACAACAAATTGATTCCACTTTGCTCGGTTGGCGGCCATCCTTCGTACAGTGCCCCAATTCTGGTTCATTCCTTGCATCTCAGCCTCCACAGTCCTCCGCCAAGTTGTTTTTGGTCGGCCTCTCTTTCGTTTTCCTTCAGGGGTCCATAGCATAGCTGTTCTTGTGATGGCATCGGGGTCTCTTCTGAGGACATGGCCAACCCAGCTCCAGCGTCTGCTAGCTATGATGGTGTGCATGTCCTCTTGCTTGCTCCGAGTAAGCAGATCTTGGTTGGTGATGGTATTCGGCCAAAAGATTCGGAGAATTTTTCTTAGGCATGTTGTGTGAAAAGAGGACAATTTCGACATTTCCTTCTCTGTAACTCTCCAGCTCTCCGCGCCATAGAGAAGCACAGAAAGCACACAGCTCTGATATAATCCTAATTTTTAAGAAGAGTCTGCACAGCCACATAAAATTACCCAGAGTGAATTGAATGATCTAGTGAGAGATCTGGAATTGCCAAAATATAAAGCAGAGCTGTTGGGGTCCAGACTGCAGCAATGGAATCTTCTAGAAGAGAATGTGCATGTATCTGTGTTTCGTGCTCGGCAAAGAGATCTGCTTCCATTTTTCAAAATGACAGATAACCTCATTGCTTGCGTTGATATAGTGGGTCTGATGGCAGCACTACACATCAACTACATAGACGACGATTGGAGGCTGTTGATTGATTAGTCCAAGTTTAGCTTAAAAGCTGTGCTGCTCCATAATGGTAACGTTTTACCATCTGTTGCACTCGGGTATGCAGTCCACATGAAAGAAACGTACAACAACATGAAACAACTGTTACACACCATCAACTATGACAAGTATAAGTGGCAGATTTGTGATGACCTGAAGGTCATTGCCACCTTGATTGGGCTACAGCAGGGTTACACACAGGTTTGCTGTTTCCTCTGTCTGTGGGACAGCCGTGCCAGGACTTCCCACTACAAGAAAAAGGATTGGCTCCAACGTCAATCACTTGAACCGGGGAAAAAGAATGTACTTAAAGAAGCACTTGTAGAATCCCACAAGATCTTGCTCCCTCCTCTCCACATCAAACTTGGACTAATGAAGAATTTTGTAAAGGCCATGGATCGAAATGGGGCAGAATTTTTATTCCTTCGTGATAAATTTCCAAGACTTAGTGAGGCCAAAATCAAGGAAGGTGTATTTGTCGGTCTACAGATACGTCAGCTCTTCCGAGATCAGCGTTTTGATGATATCCTCACAGGTGACGAAAAGTTAGCTTGGAATGCTTTCCAGGAAGTGGCCAAAAACATTCTAGGAAACAATAAGGCTGACAATTACCAGGAGTTTGTAGAAACCCTCTTGCAGCACTAAGAGAGACTAGAGTGCAACATGTCTTTGAAATTACACTTTTTACACTCTCATCTGGATTTCTTCCCTGCTAACTGCGGTGCTGTCAGTGACGAGCAAGGGGAACGATTTCATCAGGACACTACTACCCTCGAAAAAAGGTACCAAGGGAAATGGAATGCAGCAATGCTAGCAGACTATTGTTGGACCCTTGTGAGAGATGCTCCAGAAACTCATTACAAGCGACAGTCAAAAAGGAGTTGCTGTGAATCATTTCCGCTATGAGCAATATTATCATATGGTATGTATATGCAAATGTGTAAAACCTGTTTTATAGATATTTAAAAAACTAGAGCTAATCTGGTATTTTAACGGCCATTTTCATATTCAGCAGCCCAAACAACATAAAGGTAACTTGGTTTAATCTCAGAAACACACAAAAAGTCTAAATTTGTTGTCCAGTGAAATCATCTTCATCTATATTTATTTAAATTTGTTAAAGACTAATTGATTATTAAATATGTTATATGTTATTTTGGACAAATTCATAGTTGATTCAGTTATTATAGATAAGAGAGCGCATGTATGATCGGAAATCATATATATATATATATATATATATATATATATATATATATATATATATATATATATATATATATATATATATATATATATATATATATATATATATATATATAAAACTCCATAATTCTCGCCGTTTGTACGTCGGTCACATCTAAGAGATGCAACTGTGGTTGAAAGTTAAACATTAATTGTGTTGTTTCCCTTATATGTACTCACCCGAAAATAGTAACACTCAACACGGGACAAAATGAAACAAATGCTGCAGATGCTAAGATGAAGAGACGATCGCGTCAATCACAACGAGCAAGCGATACTCTTGAAGAAGCAGCAATACGACGACAACATGAAGCGGGACAAAGACAAGCACAGCGTCAGTCACAACGAGCAAATCAGTCTGCAGAAGAGCATGAATCTCAACGTGCTGCAGAAGCGTTTCGCATTCGTCAGTTGAGAGCATCACAACGAGCAAAGGAGACTTCAGAAGAAGCAACAGAACGAAGAGCAGCAGCTGCACAACATGTGAGACGATCAAGAGCTGAACGTAGTCCAACAATTCCAAATCATGATGCCTTTGATGAGAAAGCAGTTGCTCTACACAACTGCGGCCCAATGGATCAGGAATGTCAGTTCTGTCACTCTCTCAATTTTCAAGTGGAAAGATCAACCGATGGTACACTCAAACCTGTTTTCGGACACGGCCAGCTCTTTGTCGCCCTCACTCGAGGGACAAATCATGAAAACTTGAAAGTTTTTGTTTAAAACACTTTTTATCAGGGAACATTCTGTGAAACAAATCCACGCACTTTCACAAAAAATGTTGTCATTGTCGCAAAATTGGTTTCAAGTCATTGCAAACGGGATCAGTTAGATTTATAAACCCGTCTACGATCGAACGACCGCTTTCAAAATGGCGGCGTATCAGCGAAATGTGTATCGGACAGAGGAAATCGCCAACGATAAATAAAAACAGAAGGGAATCCGTATGAAAAGGATTTTACATTTCAGTACAGGGAAGGATGGTGTATAACTGCATATAAGATGGAACGGTAGGAAGTTCTCATTTACGGAGATATATGCGTATTTCGGCTGCCCACAGTTACGCTAAAAGCATGTAAACCCACTTCTGTTCTAAATATTAAAATCAACAAATAACAGTTTGGGAAATTACATGGATAGGAAGATAGAGTTTTATCAGCTGTATAAAACTAGATAAGATGGAACAATATGGATATTATATATGCCGAGAATGAGAAAGGCAAAAATTCGGTCGACGCACAGATCGGCCGAAATCACTGTTCGGGAAGGATTTTTTTAGGTTTAGGTTTAAGCTGTGACGTCGGTACTCTCCGATACGTCCGCGCTATCGTATTTAAAGCGTATCGGTAAACTGAGACAGACAACAAAGAGGGTTCAGACAGACTGGAGGCAGAGTTTCGCCACTATCCATGAATTGTGAGCGGATCGCCAGAAACATTTTTAAGTCCAGTATCTGAAGTCTGAGGGTAAGCGAAATTATGATAACTACCGTGTATAATATTTGTTATTTCAGGTTCATACAGAATTCACAAAATATGCCTGTATAATATTCATTGATATAACGTATTATTATTTTAATATGATTTATTCATGTGCATTATGGATGAGTGTTGCTTGTACAAAAAGTAATCACAAATAGCCCCACGGCCTAATGAAGTTATATTTATCATATTGCTTTATCGCTTACGAAGATAAAGGCAGTCCCATGGCAGAGATTGTCATAGGGAAATGAAGTGTTAGAAACTTCATCATGGAAGATCCCAGTTTACGAGGTTAAGGTGACTAGTCCCCTTCCTCGCTGCCTTTGCCTTCCCTAGTTCGAGCGCACAACTTTGTACCCATTTACAGCTGGTAAACTGGAGGGTTCTACAGCCAGTTTCAGTAGAAAGCAACCTGATCACATGGTCACTCACTTTATTTATTTTATGTATTAATTTTGGGTAGTTGCTAAGATAGCATCAGTATTTGAATTTGTACTTGATATGAATGATTTGGAAGGATCAAGTTATAGAATATGAAGGGATGTATAGGAGCGGAATAAACCAGATGATGTTTATTACTGATATGTTAATATTAATTCTATATCATTGAAATGATGTTACTTGCTATGACTGTATAACTTTGACACCTGATGACTGACTTGTCTGACTTATGTGCTAGTCAGTTACACTTAATTGAAATGTTAATATTAATGCTATATCACTGAAATGATGTCCTTACTTACTATGATTGTATAACGGTGACATCTGATGACTGACTGGTCTGACATCTGTGCTAGTCAGCTACAAGTCTAGCCAGATACTAGCCAAGGCTGATATGTTGCAGGTTCCATGAAATAACTCAAACCAGACTGTCCAGTATCAGAAGCCGGTGTAGTTCATCCGAGGCAATCCCACAAAAGTGCAGGACCCCAAAGAGTGAACTTCAACTGGTCATTGGCATCCCTACTGTTGGGCCTACCAAGTCTGATATCAGCAAAGGACAGTTTCAGCAGTATCAAGTGATAAGATAAGTGGCAGTTAAGACACTGACCACCCATTTATGAAAACAGCCATAGTGAACCTAATATTCAAACAGTCAAGTGATGACAGTTATTTGTAAAGTCAAAGAACTAAAAACCGTGATTGCAGTAACTGTAATATTCAAGATCTTGAAGTCTAAACAGACAATAATAGTAATTGTGTGAATACTTTTATATATATTTTTTATACTCTTTTCCAACTAGTAGAAATAGAATATTAGTGTAAATATTAAAATATTTTTAACTGTACCTGAGGAATTATTCACTTATTACATTTGTGGTCACAGTGAATGTTCATTTTATTATCCCCTAGAATATAAGTAATCATAAGATAGTCACAGGGAGGAGACACCTTAAATCCTGGTACTACTTCTTACCAACTGGGCCAGGGTTTTCACAGTCTGACTATTTTTATGATAACAATACACCAGTGCTTATTTCTAAGACTGGGGTATTACTTGTAAGACCAGAACTCTTTACTGGCATACTTTTACATAATAAATAATTTTAAATAACCTCCCGCTACAGTGGGGGCTCGTCTGCGGGATATATCTTTGATATTCCTGAGCCATCTTTCTATTTCTGCTGTGTAGGAAATTTTCTTTTTTTGTAAATTTTTTTTTTTTTTTTGGAAAGAGTTAACATAGTAGGAAATATATAATTTTTTAGGAGTACCATTGAGTACAGATAAAGAAAGCTGTTTCATATATGGTGAAGTCAGTTTAATTAACTTTAATTTTAATTAAGTTAATTATATTGTAGTAAATTAGTTTGAGTAAGATCACTTGCCCTACTAGACTACAGATACAAAATGGCTGACTTGGTCAAATTTAGGTCTGCTACACTGCAGGTGGGAAAAGAGCTTGGCATGGATGGTGACGCTCTGATCCGGTATGTCACGACGGAATGTGAAAAGTACACCGAGAGAGAAGCAAAGCAATTAGAAGCAGAGAGAGAAGCCAAGAAATTAGAAGCAGAGAGAGAAGCCAAGAAATTAGAATTAGAAGCAGAGAGAGAAGCCAAGAAATTAGATGCAGAAAGAGAAGCCAAGAAATTAGAAGCTGAGAGAGAAGAAAGGAGGCTACAAGCAGAGGCTGAGAGAGAAGAAAGGAGGTTACAAGCAGAGAGAGACCATGAGCTGAAAATGAAACAGCTTGATCTTGAACTTCAGGCTGGGACTATCACCCATGGTAATAGCTCACCTCATTCTGCGAGTAGCTCTTTTCAGAACACAGCAAATGGAGCCATGAACTTCCACCTAGATCCATTTGTTGAAAAGGAGGACGCAATTGAGTCATACCTGGATAGGTATGAAAGGCTAGCCTCTACATATGGACTGGAAAAGGAAAAATGGAGTCTAAAGTTATCCCAGGGATTGAGAGGTATTGCATATGATGTGTTTCTGAAACTCCCCAAAGAAGATCAGGAAAATTATGAGATACTAAAGCAAGCCTTACTGATCCGCTATGAAAAGAACTCAGAGGCATATAGGAAGATATTTAGAACATCTAAACCTCTACCTGGAGAAACATATAACCAGTTCTCAGCTAGGCTAGAAACGTATTTGTTGAAATGGAGTAGTTTAGGTAAGTATCAGAAAACATACGAGGATCTGAAAGAAATGGTTATGTTAGAGCAACTGAAAGATTCCATGTCTCAAGAAATGAGGAAATTCCTTATGGAACAAGGAGCAGAGAGGCTGGAAGACATTTTGAAATGCGCAGAGAGATACCAAGCAGCTCAAGCTGAATTGGTAGGAACAAAAAGGAAGCAAGTAGAAGGATATAAGCCACCACCGCAGAATACCCAGTTTGACCAGAAGGATCATCCATACAGAAATAAGCCAAGATTTGATAATAAGGACAAGAACCCTCAGACTCAGGAAAAGAAACCCTACAAACAGGGAGATAAGTGGTGCAAAATTTGTAAGATGAGCAACCACAACACTGTAGATTGTAGAAGGAAAACCCCTCATCACGCTGCATGTTTAGCAACAGGGAATAGGACAGATATGATGGAACTGACAGGGAGTCAGAATAGCCTCCGTCATCCCCCTGTGAGTGAGCTCGTAACCGTGAACGGCAATCGAGTCATGTGCTTATATGATACCGGCCTGGATTTCGACTCAGTTGTGAGTTCAACCCTAGTGCACTCTGATCAAATTACCACAGACACCGTGGAAATACAAGGGGCAACTAAGGGAACAGCAACCATGACACTTCCTATAGCTAGGATCAATGTGAAATCTCGCTACGTGGAAGGAGTGATAACAGCCGCAGTGATAGATGACCCTATATACCCGCTGATATTGGGGTGTAGGTATGTATTCTTGGGTGACCCAGTAAAACCTGTTGTCCTGGCGGCAGTCCAGACCAGGTCGAGCACCAAAAACGAGGAGGAAAATCCTAACAATACTCAGCCAGAGCAGATGAAACAGGCTCAATCAGAAGATGACACATTGAAGCCTTGTTTTGGCAAATTGCCAAAGGCCCATAACCCTCCAGAAAAAGGAGACTTGTATATGAAAAATGGACTACTGTATAGAAAAGCTGGTACAGGACCGCAAGGACATGGACAGCTGGTAGTACCAAAGTCATACAGGGAGAAAGTTATGGAGCTCGCACATGCTATTCCATTTAGTGGACACATGGGAATTGGTGCCACAAGTCAACGGATAGCTTGTCACTATTACTGGCCAGGGATCACGGAAGATATCAAACGATATGTGAAATCTTGTCCAGAGTGTCAACGGGTAGCCCCCAAGCATGGGACTGCACCAGCAACTCTATGGGAATGCCAATCATGGGTACCCCATTCGAGAGAGTTGCAGTGGATATTGTTGGACCCCTCACTAGGACTAAGAGAAGGAATAGTTATATCTTAACTCTAGTTGATACATGCTCTATGTGGGGAGAGGCCGTAGCCATGGCATCTATAGATTCTAAGCATGTGGCAGAGGCATTGTTGACAATATTCACCCGGTTAGGCTTTCCACATCAAATATTGACGGACAATGGTTCCCAGTTCAAGGGAAAGCTAACCCAAGAAGTGTTCAGGATTTTTCAAGCCAGACATTATCATTGCTCTCCTTATCACCCACAAGGAAATGGTCAAGTCGAGCGGTTCAACGGTACGCTCATTTCTATTCCAGGAAGCTGGCAAGTGAAAAACCTGAAACATGGGATGTATACTTACCCGCTGCATTATTCGCATACCGGGAAGTCCCACACAATTCCACAGGAATGGCCCCGGCCACATTGTTGTTTGGTCGGCCTATAAAAGGTCCACTGGAAGCATTACTGCGGACTTGGACAGATGAGAAGGCAGAGGAAAGTGTCACCTCATCAATTCAGTATGTAAATGAGTTGACCACTCGACTGAAAATGGGCTGGAAATTGGCTAATGACAATCTTCGCAGAGCCAGAAAGAAACATACTGAATACTATAACAAGAAAGCAAAGGATAGGGAACTTGCTGTTGGAGAAAAAGTGCTTCTTCTATTGCCCAGCAGTAACAACAAACTGCAGATTGGTTGGCAGGGTCCATATAACGTGCTAGAGAAAATATCGAGGACTAATTACAAAATTGACAAGAAGGGCAAAGAAAGGGTGTACCATGTTAATCTGTTAAAGAAATATTATGACAGGACATCAACGGAGGTAGCTCATATGATGACTCTGGCCATCGCAACCGAAATGAAGCATGAACCACTTACCTCAATAGAGTATCCATTAAGACCGACTGAGACATATGAACAAGTCAAAATTAGTACTCAGTTAACTCAGGAACAGAGGGAGCAAGTTAAAGAAGTTTTAAAAACACATGCAGATGTGTTAACTGATAAACCAGGATGCACCAACTTATTGACATATGATATGAAGGTCATCGATCCAACACCTATCTGCATGAAGACCTACCCTATACCATATGCCAAGGCACAGGCATTGAAGGAGGAAATTGATTATCTGTTGCAAGAACAAATCATTTCCAAGTCAGAATCACCTTACAGTTCAAGTGTTGTACTGTTAAGAAAACCAAGTGGAGAACACAGACTCTGTATCGATTACCGGAAATTGAATGCGATCACTGAAACCCAAGCTGATCCATTACCAGATACCAATCAGCTGTTCTCGACGCTAAGTACTGCGAAATATTTCTCTAAGGTCGATTTAAGTAAGGGATATTACCAGATTCCTGTCAAACCCGAGATCCGACACATGCTGGCTTTTAGCACTTCGGATGGTCACTACGAATTTAATGTACTACCATTCGGGTTGAAAAACGCACCAAGCGTATTTTCAAGGATGATGAGGAAATTGCTGGAACCCTTGAACAACTCTAACATCACCAACTTTATGGATGACATTCTCATAGCCACGGAAACATTTGAGGATCATCTACATTCTCTATCAATGTTACTGGGTAGACTCAGAGAGGCAGGTTTGACTGCTCGCCCAACCAAGTGTGTAATCGGATGTCAGGAATTAGAATTTTTGGGACATACAATTTGTCATGGAAACATGTCTCCTGATCCCAAAAATATAGAAAAGTTAAGGAATGCGCCTAGACCACAGACAAAAAAGGATGTGAGGTCGTTCGTATCCTTAGGAGGATTCTATCAAAAGTACATCAAAGACTTCAACACCTTATGTGCACCTTTGACGGATCTGACAAAGAAAGGAAAACCTGACACAATAAAGTGGACGGCAGAGTGTGAGCATGCATATTCAGAATTAAAGCATAGACTCACTAGTAGGCCTATTCTGAAGTTACCAGATCTGACGCAAGAGTTTATAGTACGGACTGATGCAAGCAATGTAGGAATTGGGGCCGCGCTTTTGCAAAAATCTCAGACCCAGAATGAGGAACTGTTTCCTGTTGCTTATGCCAGCCGCAAGTTGAACGCGGCAGAAAAGAATTACTCTACTATAGAGAGGGAATGTTTAGCATTGGTGTGGGCCATCAATAAGTTTCAACCCTATTTGTATGGCAAACCATTTGTGGTCCAGTGCGATCATCAACCCCTGTCATTTTTGGCCTCATCACGTCATGCAAATACTCGCTTACTAAGGTGGTCATTATTGATTCAGCCATATTCCTTCACTATTGAATATATTCCGGGAAAACAGAATGTGGGCGCAGATTTTCTAAGTCGCCATCCCACAGAGCTTGAGGAGGATAGAAAGAAGGAAAACTAACCTCGGAATGGTCGATTTGCAATTGTCTTGTACCCAATAGTTAAGCTAGATATCATCCAGCTTAAAATATGGGGGAGCTATGTCGCAAAATTGGTTTCAAGTCATTGCAAACGGGATCAGTTAGATTTATAAACCCGTCTACGATCGAACGACCGCTTTCAAAATGGCGGCGTATCAGCGAAATGTGTATCGGACAGAGGAAATCGCCAACGATAAATAAAAACAGAAGGGAATCCGTATGAAAAGGATTTTACATTTCAGTACAGGGAAGGATGGTGTATAACTGCATATAAGATGGAACGGTAGGAAGTTCTCATTTACGGAGATATATGCGTATTTCGGCTGCCCACAGTTACGCTAAAAGCATGTAAACCCACTTCTGTTCTAAATATTAAAATCAACAAATAACAGTTTGGGAAATTACATGGATAGGAAGATAGAGTTTTATCAGCTGTATAAAACTAGATAAGATGGAACAATATGGATATTATATATGCCGAGAATGAGAAAGGAAAAATTTCCGTCGACGCACAGATCGGCCGAAATCACTGTTCGGGAAGGATTTTTTAGGTTTAGGTTTAAGCTGTGACGTCGGTACTCTCCGATACGTCCGCGCTATACGTATTTAAAGCGTATCGGTAAACTGAGCTACAGACAACGAAAGAGGGTTCAGACAGACTGGAGGCAGAGTTTCGCCACGACCCATGAATTGTGAGCGGATCGCCAGAAACATTTTTAAGTCCAGTATCTGAAGTCTGAGGGTAAGCGAAATTATGATAACTACCGTGTATAATATTTGTTATTTCAGGTTCATACAGAATTCACAAAATATGCCTGTATAATATTCATTGATATAACGTATTATTATTTTAATATGATTTATTCATGTGCATTATGGATGAGTGTTGCTTGTACAAAAAGTAATCACAAATAGCCCCACGGCCTAATGAAGTTATATTTATCATATTGCTTTATCGCTTACGAAGATAAAGGCAGTCCCATGGCAGAGATTGTCATAGGGAAATGAAGTGTTAGAAACTTCATCATGGAAGATCCCAGTTTACGAGGTTAAGGTGACTAGTCCCCTTCCTCGCTGCCTTTGCCTTCCCTAGTTCGAGCGCACAACTTTGTACCCATTTACAGCTGGTAAACTGGAGGGTTCTACAGCCAAATTCAGTAGAAAGCAACCTGATCACATGGTCACTCACTTTATTTATTTTATGTATTAATTTTGGGTAGTTGCTAAGATAGCATCAGTATTTGAATTTGTACTTGATATGAATGATTTGGAAGGATCAAGTTATAGAATATGAAGGGATGTATAGGAGCGGAATAAACCAGATGATGTTTATTACTGATATGTTAATATTAATTCTATATCATTGAACTGATGTTACTTGCTATGACTGTATAACTTTGACACCTGATGACTGACTTGTCTGACTTATGTGCTAGTCAGTTACACTTAATTGAAATGTTAATATTAATGCTATATCACTGAAATGATGTCCTTACTTACTATGATTGTATAACGGTGACATCTGATGACTGACTGGTCTGACATCTGTGCTAGTCAGCTACAAGTCTAGCCAGATACTAGCCAAGGCTGATATGTTGCAGGTTCCATGAAATAACTCAAACCAGACTGTCCAGTATCAGAAGCCGGTGTAGTTCATCCGAGGCAATCCCACAAAAGTGCAGGACCCCAAAGAGTGAACTTCAACTGGTCATTGGCATCCCTACTGTTGGGCCTACCAAGTCTGATATCAGCAAAGGACAGTTTCAGCAGCATCAAGTGATAAGATAAGTGGCAGTTAAGACACTGACCACCCATTTATGAAAACAGCCATAGTGAACCTAATATTCAAACAGTCAAGTGATGACAGTTATTTGTAAAGTCAAAGAACTAAAAACCGTGATTGCAGTAACGTTGAGGGGGAAAGGCGGATGAATTCTGCTCACATCTCAGTTGCGAGTTTGCGCTTGATTTTGAATTGGGTACTGAGCTGTTTTAAGCAGGGGATTTTTCGTGACAGTTTTTGGCTGGCAGAGCTTGAAAATGGACGCTTTACCATTTTTGCTAGTGTGTCCCAGCATATATTCTTTTTGTGGAAGGAATATTTAATAATTGTAGAATGTACTTTAATGGAGGATATTATGAAGCCACGGATTATACAGGCCATGATTCCATATGCATATTCCTGTAATGTATTGTTTTTGCAGATAGATAGTGTGTTGAAGAGAATGTTGTTTTCTCCCAGGGAACTTGTAATGAAAAGCCACGAACCTCGTTGGCTTGTTAATACATTGTATTCACATGGATTCCAAGTCATGGACTATTGAGAACTGGAAGGATATTTTTGCTGTACTATTAATAGATGAAATATGTGCTGCTATGTCCTGCAGCCTATCCACCTATTTGCTGATTCGTGTTTCCTGATAGATATTCTGTGCTTAATGCCCATGATTTGCTGTGGTGGTTTATGCAACCGATGTTATGGATTTACTTACATGTTGCTTCATGAGTATGCTGTGAATTGTCTTGCTATGATGTCTACGTGACTGTGGCGTAATAAACTGTATAACATTGCCAGGTCTTACAACATTTCCTGACTTCCACGTTTCTGTGGTGTGAGTGACTTATCATAGACACTTAAAGAACCTATACACATTCGCGTATGCTACATTTCCATAGTCATACACCGGTCGGCCATCCGTAAGCCCGACTTATGCTGATCGCCATTATCAGCGAAAGTAAATAATAACATGTATCTTATTTGATGACCCCACCAGTATCTTCATTCAAATAAAACCTTTAACAGAAGTGGTGGCAATCCCGCCTGCAGAAGGTGTTACCGCAAATCCAGCGGTAACAGTGTATATATATATATATATATATATATATATATATATATATATATATATATATATATATATATATATATATATATATATATATATATATATATATATATATAATTTTAAAAGGAATTTCGCTGAATTAACTCAGCTGGGGGCGCGAACAAGCTAAACCATTGTTTAAAACTTCACAAACGGTGCTGGATCAGATGTAAGTTAATAGTGCTCTGCCCTTTGCAGCATTGTTCTTGACTCCTGAATTATTTATTGAATATTCCCTTGAGATAGAAGCGTCATTATCCTTCTATCTACAACTCTGCCAAGAGTCATCTTGTGCGAAGGTAGACACCTTTGACGACCAAATTTTAGATACTCTTGAGTTTTGGCAACAGGTGGACCACTATTGCAGAGCAAAGGGAAGGCAAATCCCGTGACACTCTACTACCTTGGGGTGTAGAGGTTCTCTTTCCTATGTCCCAAAAGAAAACCCATTCCTATGGCACACACAAAAAAAGCTCTTTCTTACATCACAAATTTCCTATATGGCGAAGGAAAACTCATTTGTATGTAACACAAAAAAACTGTTTCCTATGTCATAAAAAAAAACTCTTTCCTATGTCCCACACAAAAACTTGGTCCTATGTCAACAAGAAAAACTCTTTCCTATGTCACCAAACAAAAAAAAAAAAATCTTTGCTACGAGTATGTCACAAAGAAAAATTTCTTTCTATGTCAGAAAGCGAAACTCTTTCTTACCTGGACAAATGTTTTACTCAATCATTTTTAATTCCAACCTCCTAGAAAGCTATTTTCAATTTGGTTGGCAGGTTCTACCTATTTCTGAGATGCACTTTTTATTTAATCTACGCTGTCTGCAACATACTCAAATCTATGAGTCTGTTTAAGTTGTCCTATTTAATGTGCAGCAGTATTCTTGGGAATCTCATTTCTTGGTGATTACATGCCAAACATATGAGGAACATAGAAAGCACATATGGCCATCACGTGTCCCGTGTTCGGAATAAAACTCTGTGGAGATGCAAATAGCATCAAGTTGCACAATGCTTTCTTTGAAAATATTCAAGCTGACGTCTGAGAGTGTACGAAGAAGAAGAAAAAGAATAAGGCTATATCAAAGGGCTCTTTACATCTGACGATTTAAGATTTCTTTACCACAGCTAATAATATGGATTTTTTAGTAAAGCAACACCCTAGGACTAGAATGGAACCAGGCCAGGAGGAAGACAGCCGATAGGATAGTCTGGCGCTCTCTCTCCCAAACCTCTACACCTCACGTAGAAGGGGAACGACTAAGTAAGTAAAACAACACCAACTGTAAAAAAATGTATTGGATTACACTATTTAAGGTTCTAGCATTTCCTCAATAACCAAACACCTTCTTCAGTTAAGAATAACGATGCAATTCGTCATGGCATTACAATACAAAACAAATTACAATTAAAGAGATTTCAAACGTCCTCAAAGACCCTAGAAGTATGTCGCTAGATCGAGTCTGCTACTGAGTATAAAATACATAACTACAATGAACAACTAAAGCGAAACAGAGAAACTCGCAAAATACCTAGTTTAAATTGTCGTTCGCTCTCGAACTTTTGGACCTCAGAATGAGGCTCTGGTAAAACTTGAGAATGGGTTGAATGCTGAATAAAAGACGTGCGCTTAAAAGAAAATTACACTGATAGTCTTATTTAAAGTTATAATTACCTTTTTCAGGCAATATTAGCACTGTTGTGATATTAATCATAGGGTATATTTCTGCGTGCGTGCGTGTGTTTTCACGCTACATTTTGTTAACTGCCATGGCTCCATTTTGATTGAGCGGTGTACAAGGAAATTGTATTCATAAAAAAACATAACGGGCCTTCGGCGTTTACAGAGTACTACAGTGAGTGGACAAGGAAGACGTAGAATAATAACATGTAAATCGTACATGTAAAGACATGGCAGTATACCCTGTCTTTTTTCAGCATGAATAACAAAAAATGAATTAATGATACGAGCAGATCTTGGACGGTGTAGCCGCAACGGATGCCATCTTCTGTGAGGTGCTGAATTATGAAAAAAAGCTGTGAAAATTATTGTGTGATCCAAATCTTCTTCTTCTTAGTACACTCTCAGACTGTAATGAATATTTTGAAAGAAAGCAGTGGTCGCCTTGAAGCTATTTGTATCTCCATAGAGTTTTTCCAGGAATGGTACTGGTGACACGGCCATTTGTGCTTTCTCTGTTGCCCATAAGTTGGCTTGAGGTGGATGGGGGCAGAAGATGCTTTTTGGGGGTATTGGAAATCTGACTTTATTTTCTTGAATTAGTACACCATATGTCCTAAGTATAACCCATCAAGGGTTGAACAGGATACTTTATAAAAATTATTAAAAAAAAAAAACCCTGGCTAACAAGATGGATAAGCAGCTGCCTAGACAGAGATCAGTTGCATTTCGCTTGGGAACATGGACACCAGAGCCAATGCGCATTTGCTCGGGACTACTCCAGGGTTCTCCACTATCACTGGTGCTATTTAACATCTACACAGCAAAAGTAGCCACCTTTCATCCAACTGGGCTGGGACGAACATTGACTTTTGCAGATGACATACTCATTTAAACGACTGGTTCTGACCGACAGAAAATGGTCAATAGCATCAATAGCATACACGGACATGAGGTGGTTAAATGGTGCGAGGACACCATCTGCTAGCGTGACCGCGAGGTGTTGGGTGGGTGTAATAAATAGTTGTTCCTTTTACTTTGCTTGTATAGCCTATTCGAAGTTTGATCTTGACTGGCTTAAAGTCCGCCAGAGGTTGTTCTTTCTTGGTTTATGTCTAATAGGTACCTGGTTCGTTCTTTCCTCTTATAAGATGTTACGATTAGGAGATAATAGTGGTGAGAATATTTCAACCTTGTACATTACATCTAATCTGTCCAATTGATAAGTAATCCATCAACAGCCTTGACAGTAAAAATTAATTTTATTTGAACAGAACTGTTAGAAAATCAACAGTCAATATTACAACACAGGTTCATGTATTCACATCAAGGCATCTTCAATTTTCAATGTGTACGATGAATCTTTCTTCCTTTACTTCTATCCAAGGCCGCTTATAAAATTCCTCTACAATATCAAAATCCTCCAAGTTCTTAGTGATAATTATTTCATAGTTGGGTACTTCTTTTGTAGGAATCCTTACAGTACAAGTATTTGTTTCTTCCTTTAACAGCTTCATTTGTTTTCGGGTATCATTACGGAAAACTGTGCTGAAATAAAAAACAATATAAGTCCTTGGAACTACTTACGTAGATAAACCACTAAGATAACATCTGCATGTGCAGATTTCTCACAATAAAGACGGCTCTTCCTGCAAACTGCGTATTGAAGAATATGGAATTATTTTATGTTCTTTTCTTTTGTTGTTGAATATCTCAACGTAGGAGCAAGACTTTTTGTGTTAGACCGAAGATACATATCTTCGCACGGTCACAAACACGTCTTTCTGCAATGCTCAACTCCGTACAACTAACTTTCAGAATCTTAGCTTTGAGCCGGCTTTTAGTAGTGCGCGCTGCTGGCCACTTGTCACGAAAGGTTTGAGATGTTATAAAATTTAAGATATCCTGGACAAAAAGATGTATCAGATGATACCAGGATAGTGCCAGGTAAGAGACTGGTCTTACAAGAAATACCCCCTTTTCTGGAAAAGAATAAAGTATTGACATCAAAGACTGATGAATAATTTTAATTTACTAAAATGTCACTGATTTTGACTGTGAAGATAAGGTGGATTCATACTGCCCTTAAACTCACCATTCACTATAATGTTAGCAATATATTTATAGTTTGTGGTAGTGCTATCTTTTATTGAACATGCTGATCAGTGGCAATGTAAGGCCACTTAACTGTCAAATCAGAAAATCCCACACTCTCCTGCCGTGGACGAACACTTCTGTGAATTGCCAGGCAGTGGAACAATGGTGGCTGGCTACAATGATCCCACGAGCACTTGTACCTCAGAGTCCAAAACGAGTTAAGGGAAATCAGATACTTCGGGTTGTTTGCAGGATAAAACCTGAAATGCAAATAATCACAACCCCTGTATGGCCCAGCACTACTCTGTTCTTACACACAATGGACATAACATACAGTGTCAGTCATTGTGCTAACATATGCACAGGACAATGTACCTCTCCACCCATCACAGCCAGTTCACTGTGACTAAAATTTCCTTATAATTCCTAAGTTGATTCCTTTATCCATGATTTGCTTCCATACAATGATTTGGTATAGTACAAATTTACTAAGTAATATCTGCATCGATTCATTACAACAATTCCTGTTAATCCTTCCTTAGGCTCCATGATACATGTCATTCCTTTAACAAATACTCTTTCAAATGTATTATCAAACTTACAGTCGTATTTTTGACATCATTCTCTAAAATCAACACATGCTTCCTAGCAAGCAACACATTCGTCCTGGAAATCGTAACACAGGCTTATTCACTTTCTAACACACAAGTGGATTAATCACAGGGAAAAAAAATAATATATATATATATAGTCATTCTTACCCTCAGGCAAAACACACAAGCTGTTAAGGGCATCTAAAGTCTGCGCAACAGATGCGGTTGGAAAAAGGTACACGCCTATTACAGTTACCGCTTCTTTCTATCAGCTTGAGGTTTGAATTTGTGTTAGTGGCGTCAAATAGCCAAGGGCAAGGTCTTTTATAGTCCCGCATCCGCCCTCTCGGATGACAGGGCAAGGAAGGGTGTTAAAAATTCTCAAATTGAGACAAAATTTTGCTCTCTGTTCAATAGATAAAATCTAGTTTTTCTATTACTTTCCTTATTTATGGGGCGATTTTGGTCATTTAAAGTTTAATTTATACTGTGAATTATTTAGTATCGATCTATCTATAAATTAGTTAGTTTGCAAAATGCATTTAAATATATGCATGCTTTAACTAGCTAAGTTGGACTAATTCTGATGTAACACAGCTCTTTTATTAGTTATTTCTATCTTACTAGAATATTATTCGATAAAGTTTTTACACCTACCTCTAAAGTAACATTCACGTTGATGACTTAAATAATCCTCTCCAGTGATACTTCTTTATTCTTTCTACAATTAAATATTATTGTACTATCGGTTACACAAAACTGGTCTCTAGGTTTCGCATAGTACGTTTCCTACCACAATAATAGTAAAGGTACGTTTTCATTGGTTATTGAATCAGGGAGTTCCCTAACTATGGCGTGCGGTATGGTCAGATTAGAAAACCGTGTTGTGAGACAGACTTAAATCACGACACCACTTTTCATTGGTCAAAGCTTCATTCTATTAATTTATTTACTGGTCATTCCATCATGTTATCTTACAAGGAGTGAGGCCCTTCCTATATACGTCACTAATCTCCATGGCAACTCCCGCCGATTCCTAGAGTGGGTTATGTCAAAACTGACAGTTAATTTCACCTCACTTCACTCTGCACTCAGTGTGTCTCGGGCTTTTTTATATTTGTTTCTTGTTTTTTAATTTGTAAGAAATCTTGCTTGCTTCTTTTCTATAATAGTGAATGATATTTCTTTTATTTTATTATGATTAGACTCTAGCACGAATAATTGCTATGGTAGTAGGTCATACGGCCACACTAGGTCAATCCGAACAAAGCTTGTGTGCTGGGGTGCTCCTTGAACAATTCCAAATTGAAAGCAGATCTTTCATACGTTACTTTCAGTGGGCAGAAAACTATAAGGCAAGATAAGCTGAAATACTTCGCAATAACATTCGATAGCAAGTTATCATACAAATACCATGTTGATCTAATCATACAGAAATGCAGCAGAGGTCTGGGAACCCTACTAACAATGGCTGCAGCGCATCTGGAACAGAGACAATTTTTTCTCCTGTATCATCAGCCAGTCATGTCAGTTGTCGAGTATGGTCTGGGAATACTCACGCTGTCAATATCACAACATGAACGAATTAAACGCATACACAATGAAGGAAGGCGTGTAGTTTTGAGCTGTACGCAAGATAACCGCATCCTGACGATGCAGTACATTCTTTGATTAATGTCGATAAGATCCAGATAAACGATGGCCCAGGCAAAAGCTTATATGCGAGTAACCACAGACAGAAGGCACCCCTTGCATGGAAACATAGCTGACATTAAAGGAGCGAGAACACAGCAGGGCATGTCATAGATGGCACAGGCAACAATTAAGCAGGTGACCACGTTGAAAATATATTCAAAGGGGAATATCAACGTTTCGTTGATTATTTACTTTCTTGTTTCGGTATTTCTTTTAGGTTTTACGATTTTCTTGCATTATTATTGTTCTTTTTTCGCTTATCACTGTGGGTGTTTACTTTTTCCATCTGCTTGTATCGCTCCTTTAGTGAATGTTTCTCATCATCATATGTTTTTGTAGCACCTATATGTAATTCTTGTCTTTGTCACCTGTTTGTGGCTGACGAAGGGTAAAACCCGAAACGTTCCTTGTTTCATGTGAACCGTTATTTGTAAAACTGATTCAATACCGTTTTATTGGTTTAAATACTTATATTCAAAGGGGAAGAGTGGAGTAAGTCAGATGAGAACTGGGCTAACTGCCAACAAGTCATTTTCAGCCTTAGTAGAGAGTGCAGAACTTGGGCCAATAGGAGGGCAGAGCGGGAAATTGATCAACTGATAATTCCAGGGATGATGATGTCATTGTGTACACTGATGGGTTTGTTATCCGTGGTGAGAAATCAAAGTGGGACTGATCTGCTAGAGTAAAGAACATAGCGAGGCTTACACGATAACAAGTTCCAGCTTGAGAATGGTGGTAGAGGCAGCTACTGCAGCCTTAAGGTAGCTGTCTGAGACTTCATTAACAAGGGCAGTTATTGTATCAGACTCACAATCCATACTTTGGAACGTCCAAAGTAGATGGCTCCGGCATGAAGGGGAAACCTCCATAAAAGCCTCGAATCTTCAAGGAATTGGTGTGAATCTACTGTCCTGGTCATGCAGGGGTAGGCGGCAATGAAAGAACTGACAGACTGGCTTCAAGAGCACCATTGAATGTGCATCGGATATGGAAAAGGGAGAGATACTGAGGGCAATTAATGATCGCCTGTCAGAGAATGACACTGCAATCGATGAATCATCAAGGCTAAGATTGCTGGAATTTGGTATCAAACGTAAGACATGTAGGGATGGGCGTATGAGCGTATGCATCTGGCATGTATACAACCAGCACGCAACAGGAACAATTTGCATTTACACACTTCCACATTTGTTGAAGGAGATCGAGCATCTATGGATTTGCCTGGAGTGCAATGACGTATGACTTCGAACCTCTAACAACTTTCTGCTTAATTCTCGCATTCGCTTTATTACTACATAATTTGACATTAAGTAAAATACTTTGAAAAGTTTTTAATTGGTTATTGAAATTTAGTCACATAAGAAAAGTATCTCATATTCGTCCTATTCCATCTGCCCATTAATTCTCCTCTGTCCATTATCATTCTATGATTGTTTGTACTTCACCCAATTTTTCGTTACCAATAGTGAGATTTTCAAGTCTCTTCAACTGATTATTTTTCAGTCAGTGTCTGATTGCCAAACAACACTCCACAGTATTCATAATTTTCATCGGACTGATGTTCCTTATATTTTAATTCCATCGTGATGAGAATTTTATGAATTCAGTGTCTTTGTAGCGAAATCTGTGAGATAATTGCTAAATTCAGTAAGATTTTGCTAAAATAATAATAATTAAACCCGCCCGGTTGTGTATGCCTCTCTTCGTCTTCTACGCCAGCAGGGCGCTGAATTTTGTGCAGTGGTAATGCTTAGAAAATGATCCCGCCGTAAAAATCTAACGCGCTTTCCTAGTTTCGTCCTTGAGACTAACAATTAACGTTTTGACCGATCTGCGGCACGAAAACTGCTGCTCTGAATTAACGTAGTATTTTAACTTTAACGCCACTAATTGTAGCAATCCGGACAATTTCCCGATCTGCGGCAGGAAACTGCGGCAAGTATTAACGCAAAGATTAACGCCGCCTTGCACAACCCCTCCTCGCTCGACACGCCGTTCCATGCATATATCCACTCGGTTGGGGACGCCAGAAGGTATATACACACACACAGTCAGTTCTCATTTCATGCCTAGTAGTGTATTTCGGACGTAACCCAAACAAGTTGTTTTATTTTGAATAAAAATGCTAGAGGAGAGGGGGAAGATGGCCGACTTGTAAAAAGTTATAATTGACGATTAACAGTGACAAAACTGAAAATCTAAACGACAATGAATATGGCCATAAAAATCATATGTAAGGATAGCTTAGTGTCTCTTGAGCAATAATATGTTTTAATAAACACAGTAGCCCAATTATTACCCAAGATATGGAAATAATACTATATATCTACGAACGTTGGTTGGTTTTGCTCATTCTATTTTTAACATTATTTGGGGACGCAAGTTTAAAAAAGAGACATTAGAGTGATTCAAATCCGATTGGTTGGTATAGGAGGATAGGAAGGAGGTTATTGGTGGGCTCAAAAGCTAAATATATTTTACAGACTCACTCCTAATATGTTTGGAGTTTTTTTTTTAAATTTGAATTGAATAGCTAGATGTGGTGAAGTGGGATGTTATAAATATTTATAGGGGACTTAGTGTACTGACTGAGATCAGCTGTGAAGGTATATATATCTAATAAGAGTAGTGTATTATATATAACCTTACTTGCTGCCACATATGTATACCTCAGTCAGAATTATTCTGGAATAGTGTGATGACTACGTTATATGTCTAGGGTATGTGTATGATGAAGTGTAAGTCATAACAACAACAGACAGATAAACAATTTAATTTATTCCACTACACGTGACAACACTGTGACACTCACATACATAAAACACTCTACAAGGATATCTTAAAGGAGTCACTGATAACTTTTCAAATAACAATATGTATTCATTGCTGTCATGAATGAATATGTGTCCTGATTCAAATACAAAGGGAACCAGGAATCACAATCAATTTTAATTACAAGTTATATGTACAGAATTTATCAATATGAATATTGTAGTGACATATATTATTAAAAGTATCCTATGTGTGTTAGTTGTGTAGTAGTAATATGAGGTAATACTGGTTTTGTTTTGTTCAAGCTCTGTTGGTATTTGTCATCATGACTTCAATAGTTTGTCTTTATTGGAACTAGTATTGGAGATGTTCTCAGTTCCTGATATTAAAACAATTTACTTCCCCTCTTAAGTTTATGTTACAATGTTATTTTAAGATGGGGGTACATAATTTTGAGCTCAGCTGGCCACATCAGCTTATCTTGCGTGATGGCGGCAGGAAAAGACTCCTCTGCTCGATTTCTCCCCTGGGCTCTGGAGACACCTCACTGATAGCTAAATGGACCAAGGAGTATGCTGTCCGACTCTGGATTCAGCAAAGCTCTGACCAGGTGCTGCTCAATACCATCAAGACCACGGTCCCTGAAAACAAGAAGGATGTACCTTCTACTTCATAACTAATTGATACTCTAGTTCTACACTGAGCACAATACACAACAAACATTGAGTTCAGAGCGTTAGGCCAACTGTCAGCTTCATCTGAAATACTTTATACCAGTATTAACCTCCTTAATGGTTACTACGCCTCTGCACTTCCAGCATTATTTCTTTCTAGTCAATCATCTAGGTGTCAGTGTACTGTTTGGCCATTCCATGCCGTTTTACTTTCCTCCGACACCTTCTGTTCAGGCTGGAGCATTATAGGCTTTACATCATGTTTGCTACTGAACTACACATATATACAGGCATAAATTAACAATTCACATTCAATTTTCATTAAAAGATACTGAATGTTTCAAGCTTACCACAATTCATAGAATAAACACAGATACGTTGACTAGCAATGAATTCTGGCACAAATTCCCATCTGCTTATGTTCCAGGCTTTTATTTAGCAAAAATATGAGCTGGCTTCAACGCACTGTTGCTTTATCAAGCTTATTTGAACTAGTGGTCTCGAACTAACGCTCCTAAGTGATTATATCAGCGAGTCTGGCCAATGGAGCCACGTTTCGACAAGTGTTTGAAAAAAAATTTTACCTTCCTACGTCTCCCCTAACAACCAAAGATGGCTGCGTTCAAAATATGCAATTTCTTCAACCTCCTGTTTCGAAGATGTGCTGTCTGGGTACTGTAATGTTTTCAAACGTAAACCCATTGTTACGTACATTTATTACCTACGGGGGTAGTCTTCGGTCCTGCCAAATGTACGCACCAGTTTTATATAGTTATATTATTTGTGCGTTCGATTGATTCACGCACTGACGTGCACAATGCTGTGTGAGTTGCTTTGGACGCACGTGTAACCTAGTTGAGTAGATTGTGACGTCATGATAGGGGCAGCTCGGACGACATTTATGTCCGCAGTGTTATTCTTTGATTCCTGGCAAATTTGAAGAAGCCATCAGTTGTATTCGTATCTATTAGTCTTCATGGCGAAGCCAATAGTGGATGTATGAAGTAAGTGTCGCCCCATTTCTTATGGCAAGTTTAATTATGTAAATTAAAGTATCAGTCCGCTCCTATTAATGGTCTAGCGGGAATTCATCGGAGATGACATTCCTAGAATTGGACACACGGAGTCGATAGCCTTTGGAATCTTTTGTAGAGGGAGAATCCATATGTGGAATCAAGTTAATGAATATATATATATGCTTCACATGTTTAATATGCCGTTTTACCTATGCCAAAGTCGTGGTATGGATACCGAGAGGTTAGCCAAGATGAAACACTAACCTGGTTGTATTGTTATATCTGCCTTTGTTTGGATTGGATATGCTATCTAAGAATTTTATGAAGAAAGTCTGGGATGCTTACAAGTATGATATAAATTATTGCTCAGTGAGAATGAATCCGTTTGCCTTAATAAACGTCCTTGGGAGAAGGTCAACGGACGTTAATACCATGTCTGTTATATGGTAATGGAAGTGATCCTTAGTCACTGGAATATAAGAGAACTTAACTGTTAGAGAATCTACAACAACTATTAACAGTGATATTAACATTTTGACGTATGATCTTCGCATCTGTAACTATGATTGTCTTGTTCCACTTCGTTGGTGTCACGTCAATAAAATAAATGTACTGTAATCACCGACTTGTGTGCTGCCAATACTTGCCCAGTTCACCCAATTCAACGATACTTGTTGGAATTTTCGTTTGAAGAACATTGTTGACATTCATTCCGTTTTAACCATTCGCGTTTCAATTTACCTCTTCACTGAACTCAACGATAAAATGGAGTCAACAATAAATGGTGTTCCAGTGTGGTCTGGAAGTAATTTCAAAGGAACCTACCCATCCAAATTATCGTTTGAAAAGAAGAATTTTTACTTTCAAGGCGACATCATCTCAATTTGGATCCTAGCGTGATATGAATCAGATTCAACATACGTTTACCAAGGTCAAGGTCTTCAATCAACCTCCACGTCAAGTTTCACAGTGACTGATTACTTGGAGATCATCTCTTCATCATTATTGCGTGCGAGCTGTAATCTAGAGAAGCAGAACGAAGTATTTTATCTGTAGACGTACATCCACGGAGACGAGGCACATTGATTTTTTTTTACCTGCACGCGAGATGAGTATAACGTGTTTCCGTTGTACACTTTATTACGCTTAGTTGTGCCTTCCGTGTTATGTCCACATTCATATTTTTCGTGTTCAGTGTTATATGTTGTGTATTCTTCGTGGGAGGTAGGGAGGTTGATCTGACGAACGAGATCCATCTCGAAGCCAATTCGGGCTCTTCGTCAGACGTTCTGTAGGGCTCGACTTGTAAGTTTTGCAGTGAGCGATAGTTCCGGTACAAGGCTAGAAACCTTGCCGAAGTTCCATCGCTAGTTGCTAGTCTTATAACCTTATCTATTTAGCTGTTTCGTCACGTTTTAATTGTTGTTTTTGGTAGCTATTTTTACTTGTACTTTAGTTTTATGATGAATTTTGTTTGTACTTTACGTCCATCTTACCTTTCCTGTCGTTTAGTTTTTTACAAAGCATATGTTTTTACACTGTGTTGTCAATTGTCTTGTTGAATATCTGATCGTAGTTATCATCGTATATTTTACGATATTCTATTTCAGTTATACATTTCTATTTTTTTTATTTCTACGATTGTGTTCACCCGTCCAGTTTATTGTGTCTTGTCAGTATTGTACCTATTGTCTGTTACGCCATTGCTTTCACACCATTTCATTACATAAATTACATTATTAATTATTTAATATTATTGCCTATTATATAAATTATTTTACCGTTCTAGAACAGGAACGAAAACCACTAGTTGTAGTAACAATTTTTAAGTAGTATTATTACATAATAAAATTGAATAATGGCTACCTTAGACTATTTCATTAAGCAAGCAAAAGCTCTTCAGATGGCTCCTGAGGAAGCAAAAGCATTTGCACTTGCAGAATATAAGAAAGCTCAAGAAATAGAAGCTGATCAGAGAAGGTTAGAAACTTTACGTTTGGAAAATTTGAAATTTGAGGCAGATCAAAAAAGGATTGAGGCTGAGGAGAATGAAAAGAAGAGGAAATTTATAGCTGATGAAGAGGAGAAAAAAATGAGATTAACTGCTGAGGAGGATGAAAAGAAGAGGAAATTTATAGCTGAGGAAGAGGAGAAAAAAAAAAATGAGATTAGCCGCTGAATTAGAAGAGAAACGATTTCAGCGAGAGGCAGAACAGAAGCAAAGGGAGGCTGAAGAAACAAAAAGATAGACTTAAAAAAAAGAAATGGAAGAAAAAAGATTAATAGCTGAAAAAGAAATGGAAGTTAAACAAAAAGAAATGCAAGAAAGAAGATTAATAGCTGAACAAAACACAAAACGACTTCAGCTTGAGATGGAAGAGAATGAAAGAAAACGACAGCATGAACTGAAATTAGCAGAGTCAGAATATGAGAGACTTAGGTTAACTCAGGAAGCTAATTCTCAGAGAACTTTTGAAAGCCAAACTTCATCCAGACATGATAATTTTAAGGAAATTCACCTTAAATTACCAAAATTTAATCCCCCGTCTGATGACGTGATATTCTTCCTAGATAGGTTTGAGGCCACTTGTGTGTCTTATAACGTGGATAAAGCTCTATACTGTACATATTTATCCAGATTACTTACAGGGGACGCATTAGCAGTTTATCATACCACCAGCATTGGTGAGAAAAATGACTATAATGCTCTTAGAGCGGCACTTCTGCAAAAATTCCAAATGACAGAAGACCAATATCGATCAAGATTCCATACATTACTACCTCAATCTAGCAAAAATTTTAGTGATTTTCTGTCACAAATACGACTAACATTAGAAAGATGGATCGAATTATCCAAAATTGAAAAGTCGTATGAAGGTCTCTTCGATTTACTGATGCGCGATAAGGTACTTTCGTCTGTAAATCCTACATTTCTCGCATTTTTACACGAACGGAAACCTTTATCTATGAAAGACTTAGAACAGCATGCTAAAAATTTTTGCACTGCTCACCCAAACATGGATCTAAGTAATGCACAGATTAAGAATGAATTGCCTGTTGCTTTTGCAGAACAACAAAACAATTTTTCACGCAATCGTTCTTTTAGTGCTGACAGATATGTCAATAAGGGAAATAATGACAATTTTAACAATGGTAATTTTTACAAAGGGAAGCAATTTCAACAATCTGCTCCATTTAATGTTTCTTGGAACCAGGCTCACAGATCGCGAGATTTTGGTAACAATAATTTTAAAAAATAATCAAGGACATTATAATAAACAAAACTGGAGATCAAGATCTCAGGGTCCGCAAAACAAACAATTTTTTTTGGAAATAAACCATTTTACCAACATCATAACGATAATTATACAAATTATCTGACTAATCAACAAATTTTTTCTTTTCTTATATAAGACTTAATTTTAATGTTCAAAATAGCGTCAGTATTTGATGTAATGATTAGACAAAATGTCGCTTTTTTTTATTTACATCGTTCTTTCAAGTCGGGTTTGAAAGCTCATAATGTGTTGCTTAAATATATTGTTTGGAAAAACAGTTATTTGCTCAGAAGGTTTCATTTGTCTATATAACTGGTATTAAAAATGGACAAAATCTTGCTAACATGCAATTCTACGTTTATGCTGCTGTAACAGATGCATCTCAATATGTTTACCGCGATTAGTCAAAATGTTATGTACCTTTTGAAATAATTCTGAGCAAAGTTATGGCTTCTAGAAGTTTTAGAAATTCCCGGGTGATCTGTTCCCATTTGGACTGTGAATGAGTTGCCTTTTAGTGATCGTTTGCCGTTGCTTCAAATCTGAAAGTTTGTTTACATCATTTTGACCTGAAAGGTTACCTCCTTCTAAAGAAAGCATATGAACTTTGCCTTTCATTTCGGTTGTTGCAATGGGCTGGTAGCCAATATGCAGTTTTTGTTTACATTGGCCAGGTTTTTTCAGGAGGAATTATCAGCTTTGAATCCATAAGTTCGATGCCTTTTGGAGTGCACATATTATGATGCGTGAACATACTGAATTCAGATTTACTATCTGATTTTACTGCCTCTGCTTGCACAAATATTCATGAATTCACTCACTTTGACTAAAGCACAGAAGTCTTTTGCAGTTTTTTCAAAAATGGCACAATTGCCATTGAGTTTGTAAAAACCATGCTCTTGATCCAATCACGTGATGATCCAAGTACCCCCATTTTCAACGTTGCAACGTTGAATGAACCATCAGCTTATATGATAGTTTCCAAAGCATCGCTAGAAACTAATTTGGTCAATTACATACTTGGTTGCTAACACTTGACATTTGTGTTTCTGTCTGTGTTTTCCCTTACCTTTCAATGCCTGGAATATCAGATTTTAACTCAGGAAACGCAATCTTATTTTTCAGTGGGATTTGATCTAATTGTGATTCGCTTTACAAAGGACAAGCGGTAATTGTTAACTCGGTTCTTTTGCGACGACAAAGAAAAAGTTTTTTGAGCCTGCCCAAATATCCGATCATCTTGGTCATTTCGTGCATAGACACTAAATTTTTCATAACTTGTTTTAATACTTTGAGATGGATGATGACATTTGCTATTGCAAAGTTTTACAACGGTCTATTTGGTAGCACCTCGGTCATAAGCCCAATAGTCAACGAATGGCGACTTTTCATCGATTTTCCAAGACTAGTCTAAAAGCTGTGTTATTGCATAACAGAAACTTATTTTCTCTTTCAATTCCAAGTCACCTACTCTGTTCATATGAAAGAAACTTTGACAATTTGCTATACGTTTGGAAAAGCTGTAATGTACATATTCAAACATACCAATGGCGGATCTTGTGGAGACCTATAAGCGTTTTCATTGCATTTCAGGGCAACAGATTGGGTATACTAAAATTTTTTTATGGACAGCCGGAAAGACAGGAACATACATGGCGATAACATTTTTGAAGTTTTGCCCTTAGCTGTATTTTGTTAATGATGTGATTTCCATGTCATCGGCATACAAATGTGTGATTCCTAAGTATTAACAAAGCTTTCATCTCATCTCATTATGCCTGTCCATTTAATTGCAGTTTGGGGAACGTGGTTTATTTGACAATTTTGTAAAAAATACTTGTAGATTTTGTGCAAATTATTGGCTTGATTACCATTCCACTCTACATAACCAACTTTTTTTTTAGCAGTGCAATAACCTTTTGCAAAGATAAAGGAGATGTATTTTGTGCACCACATTTACGTGGAAATCAGCGTAAATTTGTGGACGAATTCTTGAAACTTGTTACATTCTGTGTGAATATCGTTGGATGGCATGAGCAAGAGATATTCGAAATTTATTTGTGGAACTTCCAAATTTTCCATTGATAATTTTTTTGCTTATGTGGATTAAGTTATTGCATTGCAAGTGCATGAGCTTTGTTCTGTTTGTTACTGATGTTGCTGATCCAGTTATATTATACATTCTTCCACATTATTTAAGCATGCATAAACGAACGGAAACCTTTATCTTTGAAAACAGACAAAGAATGATGCTAAAAATGGGCTTTTTGCATGTCTCACCCAAAATGGATTTTCGATTTTTCTTGACTTCGATTTCCCTGAATGAACCTTGCCGTTGTCTTTTGAACATGGACAAAACAATTTTCCATCAAGATATCGCCGTAATGGTGCACAGATATGTATCAAGGAAATAATGACAGTTTTTAACAGGCTTGGATTATTGTTGGATGCTTCAAATGTAAGCATTTCCCCAACGAAATCGAACTCCAAAGAAATTCAAGCCTACATTTCTTGGAACTTCAGGTACAGAATCGCGGGGATTTTGGTAACAATAATTGTTAAAAATACTTCAATTGGTATTTCTATAGAGTTCAAAACCTGATAGAGATCAACGGATTTCAGATTTCAGCGCATTTAAAATTGACCAAAAATTTTTTAGAAATAAATTTTAGAGAAAGAAAAAAAAAGTTTTTTTTTGTTTGTCAGTGTTATCGGACTCATCCAAATTTTAACTCTAGCAGAAACTACAATTATGGCAATTTTAATGACAAAAATCAAAATCGATCGCGTCGACGAGATAGATCGTTGAGTAATACGAATAGACATTCTAATGTCGCTTTTAGTGATACACAGGCTAACATTGAACAGGGTAAAGGAGCTGAAACTCATAATGCTATGTGTTGTTCTCTTGATTGTACCCAAGTCAAAGATTGTTCAGAATGCTCTACTCTTTTCCAGCCCAGGGCGATCACGACGCTGCGTTGCGGACATACCTTGCCTAGTCTACCTGCAGTCTGTACGGCCACTGCTGCGTCAGTACACCAGGGACAGGGCTCTCTTAAGTTTAACAAGGGATTTGTCAACAATATTTCATGCTCTCTCCTATTTGACTCAGGTTGCAGCACAGTCGGCGTCCGGACTTCGCTGATCAACCCAAGTTGTGCCACGGGCCGGGTTGTCAAATGTGTAACGTTTGGTGGCACAATTGAAACATTTGCCACTGCTATTATTGATCTTAATACACCATTTTTTTCAGGAAAGATTCAAGCTTGTCTCCTTCCGAATCCAATTTGTGATTTAATACTTGGTCGCATACATGGTATTAAAGAGTGTACACCACAGCAAATTGCTGAATGGGAAGAGCGACATATTCAAACTGCAAATGCAGTAGTTACTAGAGCGCAAGCTACTAATATGTCGCATGATACACCTATGGAACCTACAGTTCATACCACTTGTGATGATGATGCTCCTATTTCACGGGAGTTGTTTGCAACATTGCAAAAGAATGATGATTCATTAAAAAAAAATTTTTCAGTATGTGAACAAAAATAATACCAGCAACAAACTTGCAAAATCTAGACATGACTTTATACTTAAAAATGGGATTTTGGTTAGAGTAATACGAGAAAAGGATTCATCCTTATGTTCTCAGATTATAGTCCCATCCTGTATGAGATCTCGTATATTACGACATGCGCATGACTCGCAATGTGCGGGCCATATGGGTTTTTCGCGTACCAAATCCAGAGTGCTTTCGGCATTCTACTGGCCAGGCGTCCATAAGGACATCACTCTCTATTGTCGGTCTTGTTTGATATGTCAAGAAGTTAAGGTACGGGGTCCATTTCATGCGGCTCCTATTCAAGCTGCGGACATCCCGATTAGACCATTTGATAAAATGGCTATAGACATTATTGGTCCTATGCTACCATCTGCTAGAGGGCATACGCATATTCTTACGTGCATTGATATGTGCACTCGCTGGCCTGAAGCCATCCCTCTCAAGAACACTTCATCTGCCAGTGTAGCAGAGGCATTGATGTTAATCTTCTCACGCATTGGTTTTCCACGGAAAATCTTGTCGGATCATGGGGTTCAGTTCATTTCTGAATCCATGTCTCAAGTTATGAAGACATTAGGTATAGACAGATCTCTAAGTTCTATTTATCATCCGATGTCAAATGGGTTAATTGAGCGTCTAAATAGGACACTCAAGCAGTTGTTGGGTAAGATAACTCAAGACCACCCACAAGACTGGGATCGGGTCCTACCCGCTTGTCTCTTTGCGTATCGCGAAGTACAAAATCAAGCAACGGGGTTTTCTCCATTTCAACTTGTTTTCGGCATGCAACCACGCGGTCCGATGTCGTTAATCCACGACTTATTGGTTGACGAGAATATTGAAGAGGAAACTCAATCCTCTTATGAGTATGTGATCTCTCTGAGAAAGAGAATCATAGATGCTTGTAGATTAGCTACTGCATCATCCGAACAAGCCAAAGAAAAAGCTCGTCTATTTGCAAACAAGTATAGACGTCTTCGCCAGCTCATACCTGGTGATGAAGCTTTTGTATTACTCCCTGCGCATAATAATCGTCTTTTAATTACCTGGAGAGGTCCTTTCAGGATCATCTCAAGAATATCCGATGTCGACTACATCGTTGATGTTAATGGTAAACATAAAACCTTCCACATTAATATGTTGAAGGAATATTACTCACGTCCTGATTATCTACAATCAGTGTTCCAAGCAACTGACGATCCTACACCTCCTATTCAACACTATTCTAGTTTGTCAGTCATCCAAGAAGAGGAATCTTCTTTCGATGATGTACAACTACCAATACCAGTTGTACCACTCCATTCCACTGAGAAATGGAATGATGTTACTATCTCATCTACTCTTACTGATGATCAACGTCAGCAAGTCTCTAATATTCTACACACGTATGAGGATGTCCTCACTGACATCCCAGGTCATACGTCAGTCATCCAACATGACATTATTCTGACTGACGATACACCGATTCGAGTTCGCCCATATCCTATTCCTTTACACTTTCGTGATAAGGTTGATAAGGAATTGGATGAGATGCTTCAATTAAATATAATTGAACCATCTTCATCACCATATTCTTCTTCTATGGTAATCATTAGGAAGAAGGACAACAATATACGTCTTTGCGTAGATTACAGGAAATTAAACAAAGTTACAAAATTCGATGCGGAACCATTACCTCTTTTAGACGACTTATTAGAGAAATTATCTCATGCCACATTCTTTTCGAAATTTGACCTTTCAAAGGGTTATTGGCAAGTGCCATTAACCCCTAAAGCAAAGCCATTCACCGCTTTCTCGACGCCACGGGGTCTTTTTCAATGGAATTTTATGCCATTCGGTCTAATGAATGCGCCAGCTACCTTTGTACGCATGATGCGCCGCATATTGTCTCATCGTCCCGATGTCATTACTTATATAGATGACATCTGTCTTTTCAGTGACTCTTGGGATGAACATATTCAGGGTTTAAAATCTTTACTTTCTACCTTACGGGATTATAACTTAACAGCAAAACCTTCAAAGGCTTTTGTCGGTTTTCATGACATCTCATTTCTTGGTCACCGTATAGGTCGCGGTTTAATGTATACAGAAGACAGTAACGTCTCTAAAATTTTAAACATCTCAGCACCTAAGACAAAAAAACAAGTGAGGTCGCTCTTAGGACTAATACAGTTCTATTCTAAATTCATCCCTCATTTGTCTACTATAACTGCACCTCTTTCTTCGTTACTGAAGAAAGGCACATCTAATGTAATAAAGTGGTCGCAGGATCATCAAACGGCTTTAGATTATATAAAACAATTTTTTTCAAATAAGCCTTTTTTAAGGTTGCCTAACAAAGATCTCACCTTTGTTCTTCGCAGTGATGCTTCTTCCTACGCTATCGCGGCAGTTTTGATGCAGGAATACGGAGGCACCTTATTTCCGGTTATGTACGTATCCAGAAAGCTTACGACGAGCGAGATGAAGTATTCCGTTCTAGATAAAGAGCTCCTCGCTCTTGTCTGGTCAATCACAAAACTGGATCGTTATCTCCTCGGATCACACTTTGTGGTGGAATCCGACCAGAAAGCTCTTACAGCACTGAACACAGGGAACGTGAAGTCATCAAAGTCAGCGCGTTACGCTATTGCGCTTCAACCGTTCCATTTTGAGATACGAGCTATTCCTGGAGTACAGAATGTGTTTGCAGACTGTCTTTCAAGATGCCCTAGTGAACATGTCGAAATTAAACCACTTCCAGATGGTGAAACGTCCTCACAGAAACATGAATAACTTTGTACATGGTCACTGATTATACATCTGTGGAGACTATGTGTAGTTCTGCAGTATTCGTATATATATAACTTTCAGAATATACTTACGTATGGATTATAACATTATTTCTTGTGAAGTAACGTTTTGTTAGAACGGGAACAGTGATATTAAAGTAACATTTTTTTTTTAGTATGGAAACATTGGTAAGAGTGACAAATAGACATTCACTATTGTTATGGAACAGATTACACTACATATCGTGTTCGTAAACTTATTTCAGACATGGTACATGAGAACATATTCTTGTCGATTTAACTAGTTCTAAAAGAATATTAACAATGAGTGAAATTGAAATCACTTAGAATAAATTAGTAATTAGTTATTTGTTCATAAATTAAGTACTACTAATTAGTATAATTCAATTTAATCAATTTGATTGATTATAAATCACACATCTACTAACTTTATTAGTGTTTCGCAATACGTGTATTCACGTATCCCACTACATGATATCTCACTTTTAGATAACTAGTCAAACTTACTAGTGTTAGGAAATAGTAAGTGCGTTGCTTCTTAAAGTGTTTAATTATGCTTTGTTTCATTTTGCATGTTGTATTTTAAAATTTTCTGTTTTATTGATTCTTTTATCATTGATCATCATCAGTGTTGCTGTTCATTTTCATTTTTGAAATCATATGTTTCAAATTTTTAAAAAAAAAAAAATTTTGGTTGAATTTTATTATCATCTTTTTTTTTATGGTTTATTTCATTTTCATTTTCAACTTCTTTTTACTTCGAATATTACCACATCGTTCCAAAGTAGGTCGATGGTGGATGTGTGCTTTAATGCATACTATCATTTAGTTATATTGTTTTCATTTAATATTCTTTTCTTAATATGATATAATTTTATGCATGTCATAAATCTTGTTGTAGTTTTGACTCACCTCTCTCGAGTAATTAGTTCGAAAAAAAATTAATAGAATTAATTTTTTTAAGGGGAGGTAATAAGGGAGCTGTTACGTACATTTATTACCTACGGGGGTAGTCTTCGGTCCTGCCAAATGTACGCACCAGTTTTATATAGTTATATTATTTGTGCGTTCGATTGATTCACGCACTGACGTGCACAATGCTGTGTGAGTTGCTTTGGACGCACGTGTAACCTAGTTGAGTAGATTGTGACGTCATGATAGGGGCAGCTCGGACGACATTTATGTCCGCAGCGTTATTCTTTGATTCCTGGCAAATTTGAAGAAGCCATCAGTTGTATTCGTATCTATTGGTCTTCATGGCGAAGCCAATAGTGGATGTATGAAGTAAGTGTCGCCCCATTTCTTATGGCAAGTTTAATTATGTAAATTAAAGTATCAGGCCGCTCCTATTAATGGTCTAGCGGGAATTCATCGGAGATGACATTCCTAGAATTGGACACACGGAGTCGATAGCCTTTGGAATCTTTTGTAGAGGGAGAATCCATATGTGGAATCAAGTTAATGAATATATATATGCTTCACATGTTTAATATGCCGTTTTACCTATGCCAAAGTCGTGGTATGGATACCGAGAGGTTAGCCAAGATGAAACACTAACCTGGTTGTATTGTTATATCTGCCTTTGTTTGGATTGGATATGCTATCTAAGAATTTTATGAAGAAAGTCTGGGATGCTTACAAGTATGATATAAATTATTGCTCCGTGAGAATGAATCCGTTTGCCTTAATAAACGTCCTTGGGAGAAGGTCAACGGACGTTAATACCATGTCTGTTATATGGTAATGGAAGTGATCCTTAGTCACTGGAATATAAGAGAACTTAACTGTTAGAGAATCTACAACAACTATTAACAGTGATATTAACATTTTGACGTATGATCTTCGCATCTGTAACTATGATTGTCTTGTTCCACTTCGTTGGTGTCACGTCAATAAAATATATGTACTGTAATCACCGACTTGTGTGCTGCCAATACTTGCCCAGTTCACCCAATTCAACGATACTTGTTGGAATTTTCGTTTGAAGAACATTGTTGACATTCATTCCGTTTTAACCATTCGCGTTTCAATTTACCTCTTCACTGAACTCAATGATAAAATGGAGTCAACAGTACTCCTTTTCACGTTCCCCCTGACAACACAAGATAGTATTTATAGCCCGACCAATCGTGTTTAGTCTTATATTTGTTGCGCTCCAATCAATTTGGAGTTAACATGGTAGGCTATTTCCGTAACGTAAGGTTTTTTCAAACACGTTAAAAAAAAAATTTTATGAGCAGAAATGATTTCATGCTGTCAGGCACCCCCACTATTTTATTTTGGTTATAATTTGGTAATTCCTAGACTATTTGCGTAACGTTTTACATATTCTTTGTCAGCAAGCCCTAAGGAACCCAAATATACAAATTTAAAAGAGCTAAGTGGCTGCGTTCAAAATATGCAATTTTTTCTACCTCCTGTTTCGAAGATGTGCTGTCTGGGTACTGTAATGTTTTCAAACGTAAACCCATCTAATGTCATCTTTTCTAATAAGCGTTTTCCAGGTTTTTTAAAACCTAACTCTGGGAAGGTTAGTGTTTTTATCACTGTCCGTCTGAAAAAAAAAGTTAGTGCATGTGGCCTTACACGCGTGATGGCAGCAATTGTGTATCGCGCGACGCGTGTTTAGTGTTGCATGTGTCCTGCCTTCATTCGCCCCTCTCTCTCTCCTGCTTATCTGTCTTTTAGTTACGCCGTGTATAAAATGGAATGAATGAAATATTAAATTTAGGTCATTGATCAGTTTGCGTATCTCAAGTTTAGTACACGTTTCATTGAAGAAAGCGGGTTATAATATAGTAGGCTTTTACTATCAACGTGAAAGCGTTACAATTTGCAGACGAAGCAGAAAACGAGGGGGATTTTGCGTACAGTCATTGTGACAGCACTGTTTCTTTTACCATTTCTCTTTTCTTTTATTAAATTTATTTGTTAGGCTTTACATTTACCTTTTAATTTATATATGTGGATTAGAATATTCCACGACATCTCCCCTCTTAAAACAGACATCCCATGTCAGTCCTTTATTCTATATACACATAGATAAATGTAAGTCAACTTGACTTTACTCTGCTGTGGTGCTATCATGGTTTTATGTAGTTGGGTCCATTCAGAGTAGGCACTACTCATGAAATCTGCCTCAGACTTCTACAACCAATAATATATTTCGGTTATGTTACTGAACAGCCGCAAGTGTGAGTGCTTGTCTTAATGCTGCTTCGCAACCCGTATTCACCATTTCTCTTCTCTGAGTCTGCGCAATGACATGTCCAGAGAACATTATATTTCCCTCAAAATGTACGTTATGAGGAGATAACATATACCTGGTGATAGCAGAGTTTTCGTAGTGGATCCCATAATCTTCTTATTATCCTGTATGAAACATTCGGAATATCCTCAATCAAAGAGGCAACTCAGGGATTCATTACGTTCCTCCGAAATGTTTACATCCAACAATTTTCTCATCATTCTAGAGAAGACACTAGGCGCATTCTTCAATCCAAATGGCAATCTATTAAACTCATAGTGTCCTTCTGAGGTACTAAAAGCTAGGTATGGTCTAACCTCAGGCTTTACTGGAATCTGATAGTATCCTTTACTCAGATCCACTTTTGAGAAATATTTAGCTTTATTTAGTCTGGCAAACAGCTGATTTGTATCCGGCAATGGATCCACCTGTCCTTCTGTAATAGCATTCAGTCTCCTGTAATCTATACAGAGTCTATGTTCTCCAGAGGGCTTCCTTAAGAGTACAACACCGGAACTATACGAAGATTCACTGTGCGAAATAATTCCTTCCTTCAACAGATAGTCTATCTCTTCCTTCAAAGCTTTCTCCTTAGCAAACGGAATCGAATATGGTTTCATACACACAGGTGTGGGGTCTATCAGTTTCATATCATATTCCAATAGGTTTGTATTCCCTGGTCGGTCTGTTAACACCTCTGCATGATTATTTAGAACCTGTTGCACTCTCTCTTTCTGAGTTTTCGTTAAATGTGTACTGATTTTCACCTGTGCTGCTGTCTCACAGGGGTGTAATGGATATTCAAATGATGAAAGTGGTTCCTTTTCATCTCCATGGCGATGGACAAGGTCAACAAGTGTGTCTCTTCCTGATGTTCTCTTTCCAAATATTTCTTCAGGAGATTCACATGATAGATTTTTTCTTTCCCCTTCTTATCTATCTTATAATTTGTTCTAGATACCTTCTCTAAAAATGTATATGGACCCTGCCATCCAATTTGTAACTTATTCTGACTCCCGGGCAAAAGAAGCAGTACTTTCTCTCCCACAGCCAAATTTCTGTCTTTCGCCTTCCTGTTATAATAGGCAGCATGTTTCTTCCTGGCTTGTTTCAAATTTTCATTGGCAAGTTTCCAGCCAGTTTTTAAACGAGTGGTCAGCTCATTCACATATTGGTATGAAGATGTAATGTTTTCCTCTGCCTTTTCATCAGTCCACGTTCTTCACAAAGCTACATATGGACCTTTAATTGTGTGGACCTATTTGTCCATGCACCGGTATGGTCTCTTCCACTCGAAGCTTTATAGTGATGATTTTTCTTCCCAGAATTATCATTCACAAAACGACCGCTACCAATTTTTCTTTTGGGGCTTTCTCCCCACTTAAAATTCTTGATGAGAGATTTCCTCTCTACATCTTCTTCCTCCAGTTTGTTTAAGTCCGATTGAGGGATTTTCGGCTTATCCTGGGGTAAGACATCTTTTTGCACTCTCCGCATAGTGGCCATTGTAAAACAGTTAAGTGAAGCTTGTCCGTGAAAAGGGGCTTCCCATTCCATTTGGTCCACTTTATCAAATCTATTTTTCTTTTTATTGTCAGGCCTAATTTTGCCCCGTGGCGTGTCCAGGTCCTGATCAATGTTCCCACTTGTGGGTGTTCCCTCATGTGCTATGCTACACCTTTCTACAAAATTCTCAATGTCCCATCTTGCTTTGGGCCAATAATAATTGTGAGCCACCTTTTGAATGATGGTACCTATCTTCTCATGGTCCCCATCTGGTTTCACATGTAGGCTCCTTATTAAGTCTGCCCTATATCTTTTAGGAAGTACCAGCTGTTCCTGACCTTTGGATCTAGCTCCAGTCTTCCTATACATCAACTTGTTTTTCATGTAAAATTCTCCCTTGCCTGGAGTTGTATGACAAGTTGACAATTTTCTGAAACAAGGCTTGAGTGTTTTATCCCCAGCCTGTGCCTTCCTCATCTCTTCTGGAGTGGTATCCAACATAATATCCTCCTCCTGTCTTGAGGTCGACCTGACCTGAAGGGTAGCCATATACACAGGTTTCCTTCTGCAACGGTCAGTGTCATGATTGTCCATCTGACAATTCTTACACCACCTTTTTCCTTGGTTGAAAGATTTTCTTTCATCATATTTCCTTTCATCGAATTGTGGGAATTTATTTTTATTTTCATACCGTGGCCTATCAAATTGGTGCTTACCTTTGTTTTGATCCCTAGGATCAAATTGATTAAAGTTCTGTGGTGCCCTAAAGTTATCCACTTGTTTCTTTTTTATTACCTGTTACCTCTGCTTGAGCTGCTTGATACCTTTCAGCAACATTTAGCAACTCACCCAGCCTCTCTGCACCTTGTTCCATGAGAAACTTTCTCAGGTCTGGAGCCATGGACTCTCTTAGCTGCTCTATAAGGACCATTTCCTTAAGATCTTGGGTTTTCCCCAGAGAAGTCCATTTCTCCAAGTATGTCTCTATTCGTGCAGAAAACTGGTGATAGGTTTCACCTGACAGTAGTTTAGCATTCCTAAATTTTTTCCTATAGAATTCTGCATTCTTTTCATATCTTAACAAAAGAGCCTGCTTTTGCATGTCATAATTTTCCTGATCACCTCTGCTCATTTTTGCAAAAACTTCATAAGCTGCCCCACGAAGTCCTTGAGATAACTTTAAGCTCCACCTTTCTCTCTCTAACCCATACGTTGTAGCTAATAGTTCATACCTATTTAGGTAGCTCTCTATATCATCGTCTTTCTCAACAAAATGATCTAAATGAAAATTCATAGCTGAGGTTGAGGCTCCTTGGCTAGCAGTGGCATCAGAGGCAAAGGGACTGGCACCATTTTCAGGAGCATGGCCTTGAAACTCAAACTCCCTTAGTCGTAACTCATGTTCCCTTTGTAATCTCTTATCTTCTGCTTCCCTTTCTGCAGCTAATCTCTTGTCTTCCCTTTCTGCAGCTAATTTCTTCTCTTCCCTTTCTGCAGCTAATTTCTTCTCTTCCCTTTCTGCAGCCTGTCTTCTTTCCTCGGCTTCCAATGCTTTAGCCTCTTTGTCAGCCTCAATCTGCAACCTCTTAATTTCTTTTTCAGCTTCTAACTTTCTTTCGGCTTCAAACCTTCTTTCTTCGCGTTCAATAAATTTGTCACATTCCGTAGTGACATAGGCAACCATAACTTGCCCATCTAATCCTAACTCTTTTGCCGTCTGAACAGCAGCAGATCGAAATTTGGCCAGGTCCGCCATTGTCTATCAGGTAAATTTATACAATGTCTAACCAACAATTCAGTCTCTAAATATATATCTAATGGACAACACAGGCACCGTGAGCTCAACCTTATTTAATTCCACCCAAGGATACCTTTTAATTCTTATATTCCCTGAAGTGAATTACCCCCACTATTTTTAATAGGGAAAGATTCAAAATCCCGGAAGAGCCCCCAATATATGTGGTGAAGTGGGATGTTATAAATATTTATAGGGGACTTAGTGTACTGACTGAGATCAGCTGTGAAGGTATATATATATCTAATAAGAGTAGTGTATTATATATATAACCTTACTTGCTGCCACATATGTATACCTCAGTCAGAATTATTCTGGAATAGTGTGATGACTACGTTATATGTCTAGGGTATGTGTATGATGAAGTGTAAGTCATAACAACAACAGACAGATAAACAATTTAATTTATTCCACTACACGTGACAACACTGTGACACTCACATACATAAAACACTCTACAAGGATATCTTAAAGGAGTCACTGATAACTTTTCAAATAACAATATGTATTCATTGCTGTCATGAATGAATATGTGTCCTGATTCAAATACAAAGGGAACCAGGAATCACAATCAATTTTAATTACAAGTTATATGTACAGAATTTATCAATATGAATATTGTAGTGACATATATTATTAAAAGTATCCTATGTGTGTTAGTTGTGTAGTAGTAATATGAGGTAATACTGGTTTTGTTTTGTTCAAGCTCTGTTGGTATTTGTCATCATGACTTCAATAGTTTGTCTTTATTGGAACTAGTATTGGAGATGTTCTCAGTTCCTGATATTAAAACAATTTTACTTCCCCTCTTAAGTTTATGTTACAATGTTATTTTAAGATGGGGGTACATAATTTTGAGCTCAGCTGGCCACATCAGCTTATCTTGCGTGATGGCGGCAGGAAAAGACTCCTCTGCTCGATTTCTCCCCTGGGCTCTGGAGACACCTCACTGATAGCTAAATGGACCAAGGAGTATGCTGTCCGACTCTGGATTCAGCAAAGCTCTGACCAGGTGCTGCTCAATACCATCAAGACCACGGTCCCTGAAAACAAGAAGGATGTACCTTCTACTTCATAACTAATTGATACTCTAGTTCTACATTGAGCACAATACACCACAAACATTGAGTTCAGAGCGTTAGGCCAACTGTCAGCTTCATCTGAAATACTTTATACCAGTATTAACCTCCTTAATGGTTACTACGCCTCTGCACTTCCAGCATTATTTCTTTCTAGTCAATCATCTAGGTGTCAGTGTACTGTTTGGCCATTCCATGCCGTTTTACTTTCCTCCGACACCTTCTGTTCAGGCTGGAGCATTATAGGCTTTACATCATGTTTGCTACTGAACTACACATATATACAGGCATAAATTAACAATTCACATTCAATTTTCATTAAAAGATACTGAATGTTTCAAGCTTACCACAATTCATGGAATAAACACAGATACGTTGACTAGCAATGAATTCTGGCACAAATTCCCATCTGCTTATGTTCCAGGCTTTTATTTAGCAAAAAATATGAGCTGGCTTCAACGCACTGTTGCTTTATCAAGCTTATTTGAACTAGTGGTCTCGAACTAACGCTCCTAAGTGATTATATCAGCGAGTCTGGCCAATGGAGCCACGTTTCGACAAGTGTTTGAAAAAATTTTACCTTCCTACATCTCCCCTAACAACCAAAGATAGTATTTATAGTCCGACCAATCGTGTTTAGTCTTATATTTGTTGCGCTCCAATCAATTTGGAGTTTACATGGTAGGCTATTTCCGTACGCAAGGTTTTTTTTCAAACACGTTATAAAAAATTTTTATGAGCAGAAATGATTTCATGCTGTCAGGCATCCCCACTATTTTATTTTGGTTATAACTTGTTAATTCCTAGACTATTTGCGTAACGTTTTACATATTCTTTGTCAGCAAGCCCTAAGGAACCCAAATATACAAATTTAAAAGAGCTAAGTGGCTGCGTTCAAAATATGCAATTTCTTCTACCTCCTGTTTCGAAGATGTGCTGTCTGGGTACTGTAATGTTTTCAAACGTAAACCCATCTATTGTCATCTTTTCTAATAAGAGTTTTTCAGGATTTAAAAACCTAACTCTGGGAAGGTTAGTGTGTTTATCACTGTCCGTCCGAAAAAGTTAGTGCATGTGGCCTTACACGCGTGATAGTAGTAATTGTGTATCGCGTTACGCTTGTTGGGGTGGCATTAATAGCGAGACGCGTGTTTAATTTTGCATGCGTTCCTGATTTTCATTCGCCCCTCTCTCTTTCTATTTGAGTCCATCTGTTCGTTCGTTTTGACCCTCGCTGTGATTGGACCGGTCTAGTGATATTGGCAAAAAGCTTTCAAAGGCTGGTTGCCATTTGACACAAAATTGTTAATCTGCAAGCTGCGTTGAGAACAGTTGTGCTAAGAAGGAAAAACCTTGGCAGTCTGAACAAGGGCAAAGCTAAACTTAAAGATATATTAATGCTGATGCCAGTCAACGTATGTTTGTGATATTTTCATTGAATTGTGGTAAGAACTAATTTATTAACCTTGTTATTACAAAAATTTGGCGTATGAGATACTGCTTTATTGGGAATGTTTTGCGACTAAGTACATGGGTCCCCTAGCAGACTTATGCAGGGCCTGTGGTGTTGCTTACACGCAGTACAACTGACATGAATTGTGTAACTTAAAATGATTTCCACAGTTACCAGTGGGAAGGCTAACCCACATTATCCTATGGGAGAGAATCATTGTTGAAGTGACAGAGGCGTTGTAGCCATTAAGGAGAAGAATAGGAGCCCTGGTATGAGTTGTTATCTCAGGTGAAAATGGTTGACATGGGTTGGTCAGAGAGATCTGACCCTTTTTCTTTTATTGAATTATATCATGTATTACTTGTGGAATGATATTGTAGATGTGTTATAAAGAATCATAACCTTGTTTCAGGTTTTTTTTTGTTCTGGTACTAACGTTAGTGCCAGAACCCTGGTGACTGTCTCTTCATGAGAGAAAGAGAGAATTTTTGCTGATACACGCTGTCTATCACAATACACCAGGGACTGTGTCAGATTGGTCATTAAAGAGAATTTTGCTGATACACGCTGTCTATCACGAATCAACTCTTGAAATACAGGAGAGTGGCAGCATTATACTACAAACAACATAAAGATAAGTGCCTAGTGTGGGCACTCAATAGTTCATCCAACTATTGTACTAACATAACTAACAGAACATAAAATAATAGACTGATATATATATATATATATATATATATATATATATATATATATATATATATATATATATATATATATATATATATATATATATGTATATAAACATTCTACAAGAGAATAAAAGAAAGAAAGGGGATGATGACAACACCCCAACCCCACCAGTAGTTACCAGTGTTCAATTAGCTATAGAAATATCACAATATAGTTAGATTGTAATAATATTTATATGAACAGAAGATCCATTGTGCTATTTAATTGTATGTAAATAAAACCATAAATTTCATTTTGTTGTTCGTCCTGACTCAGAAGATTCTGACTCAGGGCAAATAAATTGTATTATAATCTAGTACATAATATTCAGCAACAGACTTCTATAAGATATATCATAGAGTGTTAGTCTGTATGTGGTTGTTGTATTGACCGAGTCCTATCTATGTATTATAATTAAAGTGTATTTGTATTGGTTTGTCTTACACTACATTATATATTCATTACCCTAGACACTTAGACGTAGTCACATAATAAATAAATAAAAAGATAGAGCCAAGTGAGATCATAGGGTGGTAGCAGATAGGTTCTCTGAAATACTTAACCATCTACTACTAAACTCAGGGACCTACACAGCTGACCTCACTTGGTAAACAAATAACATTAAATAATAACAATAATAACACCAAATCCACCACATATATTGGGGTCTCGCTCCAGGGATTTGAATTTCTCATAGCACCAGCTATATTGGGTAGATTGCTTCCGGGATTTTAAACTTCTCCTAATACATGTATAGGAATTTCATATAATAAAATTAAAAGTATTCTTTTGTGGAATTTAAATAGTGGATGAACTGTTAGTGCTTATAGTTGTTGTTTAGTCAGAGTTGTTAAGTTACCTTAGTGTGTTAACGTTGCTTGATATAATATGGCTGACTTGGCTAAGTTCAGATCTGCTGCTGTGCAGACTGTAAGAGATATGAACATGGAGGGTCAAGTCTTGATTGACTATGTCACCTCAGAATGTGACAAGTATATTGATTTATGAAGTTTTTTCAAAAATGAGCAGGGATGACCAAGACAATTATGACATGTTAAAGCAGATCCTTTTGTTAAGATACGAAAAGAATGGTGAATTTTACCGTAAGAAGTTTAGAAATGCCAAGCTACTGTCGGGTGAGACCTATCACCAGTTCTCTGCACGTTTAGAGACCTACTTGGAGAAATGGACTGCTCAGGGGAAAACCCAAGATCTTAAAGAAATGATCCTTATTGAGCAATTGAGAGAGTCCATGGGTCCAGACTTGAGAAAGTTTCTCATGGAACAGGGTGCAGAGAGGCTGGGTGAGTTACGTAATGTCGCTGAGAGGTATCAGGCGGCCCAGGCAGAGGTAGCTGGCACTAGAAAGAAACCTGTAGAACAAAATAAGGCCCCTCATACCCAAAATAAGTTTGACCATAGAGATCAAGTTAACAAAGGTAAACCCAACTTTGATAGGCCAAGAGGCGATTATCGTGAAAAAAAACCACAGTTCAATGACCGAAAATATGATGAAAGAAAACCTTTTAATAAAGGAAAGTTATGGTGTAAGTGGTGCAAGAAGAATAATCATGACACCAAAGTATGTAATAGGAAACCTTTTAACTTTGCTGCAATGAAAACGGGGAACCAAGGATTAAAGGACAAACCCGCTGGACAGCAGGAACCTTATCACCCCCAGTTTGTGAGGATGTTGTATGTAACGGTGTCACCATTAGGTGCCTGTATGATACAGGTTTAGATTTTGATTCAGTCGTGAGTTCTCACCTAGTGAACGCAGATCAGTATACCACAGAAACAGTGGAGATACAAGGGGCGACTAAGGATATAGCCTCCATGACACTTCCCATAGCAAGGATAACTGTGAAAACTCGCTATGTGGAAGGAGTAATCAAAGCAGCAGTGATTAACGAACCCATCTACCCTTTGATATTGGGGTGTCGTTATGTCTTCTTGGGGACTCCCAAGAGACCTGTGATTATGGCTACAGTACAGACCAGGTCACAGTCGAAGAAGGAAGAAGATGAACCTATAACTACTCTTCCAGAGGAGATGAGGAAGGCACAGGCTGAGGACAGGTCACTCAAGCCATGTTTTAAAAAGTTGCCAAACTTTCACACACCTCCACGCAAAGGAGAATTTTATATGAAGAATAAACTCTTATATAGGAAGACCGGAACGCGTTCAAATGGTCACGGACAACTGGTACTTCCCAAGATGTTTAGGGCAGACGTAATAAGGAGTTTACATGTTGGAAAAGATGGGGACCACGAGAAAGTAGGTACCATCTGCCAAAAGGTTTATCAAAAATATTATTGGCCAGACGTAAAGATAGTTATTGAGAATTTTGTAGAAGCCTGCGGCATATTTCATGAGGGAACACCCTAGTGGGGAACATAATAATCAGGACCTAAATACGCCACGGGGCAAACTTAGGCCTGAAAATAAGAATAAAAATAAATTTAATAATGTAGACAAAGTGGAATGGGAACCCCCTTTTCACACACAGTCTTCACTTGAATGTGTTAGAATGGCAACTCTGCGCCGAGTACAAAGAGTGATTTTACCCCAGAATAAGCCGACAATCCCTCGGTCGGAATTATGTGAACTGGTTGAAAATAAAAGAGAGCGAAGTTCTCTCAATTTAAATGTGAACCTGAGGGGAGACAACCCCAGGAAAAGAATTGGTAGTGGAAGGTTCTTATGTGATGACAAAAGGAAGAAAAGTCACCACCACCACCACCCTTCCAATTATATGATAGTTGCCGGTGCCATGAAACATATGTAGGCAACCCTGTTATTTGGGAGGCCAATAAAAGGTCCATTGGAAGCCTTGTTGAGGACGTGGACCGATGAGAAGGCAGAAGAGACTGTTACCTCATCCTATCAATATGTGAACGAACTGACCACTCGTTTAAAAACTAGTTGGAAACTGGCAAATGATAATTTGAGACAAGCCAGGAAAAAGCATGCTGCTTATTATAATAAGAAAGCGAAGGATAGGGATCTTGCTGTAGGGGAGAAGGTGCTTCTTCTATTACCCGGCAGTAATAATAAACTTCAAATCGGATGGCAAGGTCCATATACAGTTTTGGAAAAGGTATCCAGAACAAACTATAAGATAGACAAGGGAAAGGAAAAAGTCTATCATGTGAACCTTCTGAAGAAATATCTGGACAGACAAATCCAGGAAGGAACACACTTAATGGCACTGTCTATCGCAACCGAAATGAAAAATGACCCTCTCACCTCATTTGAATATCCACTGAAACCCAGTGAAACATTTGCACAGTTGAAGATCAGTAATCACCTGACAAAAGGACAGAGGGAGAAGATTCAAAAGGTCCTAGAGAAACATACAGACGTGTTAACGGATAAGCCGGGACACACAAATTTGTTGGAATATGATATGAAACTACTAGACCCAGCACCCATCTGTATGAGGCCCTATTCTATTCCGTTCGCTAAAGAAAAAGCTTTGAAAGAGGAGTTAGATTATTTGTTACAAGAAGGGATTATTTCTCACAGTGAATCTCCTTATAGTTCCAGTGTGGTTTTGTTGCGAAAACCATCTGGGGAACATAGACTGTGCATAGATTACAGGAAACTGAATGCTGTCACAGAAGGTCAGGTGGATCCATTACCTGATACAAATCAACTATTTGCCAGGTTGAACAAGGCAAAATATTTTTCTAAGGTGGATCTTAGCAAAGGCTATTATCAAATTCCAGTAAAGCCTGAGGTTCGACCTTACTTAGCCTTTAGCACCTCGGAAGGCCATTATGAATTCAACATGTTGCCGTTTGGGTTGAAAAATGCCCCGAGTGTGTTTTCTAGGATGATGCGAAAATTGTTGGATCCCCTGAAAAATCCATGCATCTCGAATTTCATGGATGATATCCTCATTGCTACGGAAACATTTGAGGAACACGTTACCTCTTTGAATATGCTGTTTGATAGACTCAGAGAGGCTAACTTGACTGCTAGACCAACCAAATGTTGTATTGGATGTAAAGAGTTGGAATGCTTGGGACATACTGTATATATCAGGGTAGCATGACCCCTGACCCCCAAGAACCTGGAGAAATTGAAAAGAGCACCTAGGCCACAAAGAAAGATGTGCGATCTTTTGTGTCGTTGTGTGGTTTTTACCAAAAGTACATTAAACATTTTAACTCTATTAGTGTTCTTCTGACGGATTTAACTCGTAAGGGACAACCTGACACAATTAATTGCTCAGCATAGTGCGAATTGGCATACCAGGAGTTAAAGGAAAAACTCACAAGCAGGCCGGTATTGAAATTGCCTGACTTGAATCAAGAATTTGTCGTGAGAAGTGACGCAAGCAATGTGGGCTTAGGGGCTACATTGTTGCAAAGGTCCTCCTCACACGATGGAGAATTGAACCCAGTCGCTTATGCAAGCCGCAAGTTGAACACAGCGGAGAAAAACTATTCAACAAGTGAAAAGGAATGTCTGGCGTTAATCTGGGCTATAAAAAGATTCCAGATCTATCTGTATGGTAGGACATTTGTGGTCCAAACAGATCATCAACCACTAGTATTTTTGTCACAGGCAAAGCATGAAAATGCCAGGTTATTAAGATGGTCGTTGCCATTACAGCCTTATTCATTTACGAATGAATATATTCCCGGCTCTCAGAACGTGGGTGCCGACTTTTTAAGTAGACATCCTTATGATGAAAATCAACAATACGCGTAAGACTTCATTTGCGCTAAGTTATCTCACAGATTATAACCTGCAATGAATGCATGTTTTAGGAGGGGAGGTGTGTAGCGACATCTGTGAGATAATTGCTAAATTCAGTAAGATTTTGCTCCAATAATAATAATTAAACCCGCCCGGTTGTGTATGCCTCTCTTCGTCTTCTACGCCAGCAGGGCGCTGAATTTTGTGCAGTGGTAATGCTTAGAAAATGATCCTGCCGTAAAAATCTAACGCACTTTCTTAGTTTCGTCTTTGAGACTAACAATTAACGTTTTGACCGATCTGCGGCACGAAAACTGCTGCTCTGAATTAACGTAGTATTTTAACTTTAACGCCACTAATTGTAGCAATCCGGACAATTTCCCGATCTGCGGCAGGAAACTGCGGCAAGTATTAACGCAAAGATTAAAGCCACCTTGCATAACCCCTCCTCGCTCGACACGCCGTTCCATGCATATATCCACTCGGTTGGGGACGCCAGAAGGTATATACACACACACAGTCAGTTCTCATTTCATGCCTAGTAGTGTATTTCGGACGTAACCCAAACAAGTTGTTTTATTTTGAATAAGAATGCTAGAGGAGAGGGGGAAGATGGCCGACTTGTGAAAAAGTTATAATTGACGATTAACAGTGACAAAACTGAAAATCTAAACGACAATGAATATGGCCATAAAAATCATATGTAAGGATAGCTTAGTGTCTCTTGAGCAATACTATGTTTTAATAAACACAGTAGCCCAATTATTACCCAAGATATGGAAATAATACTATATATCTACGAACGATAAGACAGACGGACTGTTGGTTTTGCTCATTCTATTTTTAACATTATTTGGGGACGCAAGTTTAAAAAAGAGACATTAGAGTGATTCAAATCCGATTGGTTGGTACAGGAGGATAGGAAGGAGGTTATTGGTGGGCTCAAAAGCTAAATATATTTTACAGACTCACTCCTAATATGTTTGGAGTTTTTTTTTTTTAATTTGAATTGAATAGCTAGACCCTCGCTGTGATTGGGCCGGTCTAGTGATATTGGCAAAAAGCTTTCAAAGGCTGGTTGCCATTTGACACAAAATTGTTAATCTGCAAGCTGCGTTGAGAACAGTTGTGCTAAGAATGAAAAACCTTGGCAGTCTGAACAAGGGCAAAGCTAAACTTAAAGATATATTAATGCTGATGCCAGTCAACGTATGTTTGTGATATTTTCATTGAATTGTGGTAAGAACTAATTTATTAACCTTGTTATTACAAAAATTTGGTGTATGAGATACTGCTTTATTGGGAATGTTTTGCGACTAAGTACATGGGTCCCCTAGCAGACTTATACAGGGCCTGTGGTGTTGCTTACACGCAGTACAACTGACATGAATTGTGTAACTTAAAATGATTTCCACAGTTACCAGTGGGAAGGCTAACCCACATTATCCTATGGGAGAGAATCATTGTTGAAGTGACAGAGGCGTTGTAGCCATTAGGGAGAAGAATAGGAGCACTGGTATGAGTTGTTATCTCAGGTGAAAATGGTTGACATGGGTGGTCAGAGAGATCTGACCCTTTTTCTTTTATTGAATTATATCATGTATTACTTGTGGAATGATATTGTAGATGTGTTATAAAGAATCATAACCTTGTTTCAGGTTTTTTTTTTTGTTCTGGTACTAACGTTAGTGCCAGAACCCTGGTGACTGTCTCTTCATGAGAGAAAGAGAGAATTTTTGCTGATACACGCTGTCTATCACAATACACCAGGGACTGTGTCAGATTGGTCATTAAAGAGAATTTTGCTGATACACGCTGTCTATCACGAATCAACTCTTGAAATACAGGAGAGTGGCAGCATTATACTACAAACAACATAAAGATAAGTGCCTAGTGTGGGCACTCAATAGTTCATCCAACTATTGTACTAACAGAACATAAAATAATAGACTGATATATATATATATATATATATATATATATATATATATATATATATATATATATATATATATATATATATATATATATATATATATATATATATATATATATATATATATATATATATATATATATATATATATATATAAACATTCCACAAGAGAATAAAAGAAAGAAAGGGGATGATGACAACACCCCAACCCCACCAGTAGTTACCAGTTTTCAATTAGTTATAGAAATATCACAATATAGTTAGATTGTAATAATATTTATATGGACAGAAGATCCATTGTGCTATTTAATTGTATGTAAATAGAACCATAAATTTCATTTTGTTGTTGGTCCTGACTCAGAAGATTCTGACTCAGGGCAAATAAATTGTATTATAATCTAGTACATAATATTCAGCCACAGACTTCTATAAGATATATCATAGAGTGTTATAGCACGTTTCACTAGCTTTGCCCAACTTTAAAATGCTATATCTCAGCGAATATATAACGCATATAAGTGAAATTTTGTGTGTGAATTGGAAATGGTATAGACCCTATGAATTAAATTTTTCATTAAAATGCGGCCATTGGTTTCAATTTTCGTTTCTTTGCGATATAATATAAAATCCTACTTGCCAACACACATCACACATATTGAAATGTCTACAGTAAATTATACGACCTCATTTGCACATTTTTGGTTTATCAAGCAATTGGCATGATTTTAGTGTGAAATTGCGTGAAATTGCACTTCTTGAACATAAAACAGTTTATTTCCGGTGTTACGCACACATTGTCAATCAGTGGCGTGTCTACAAAAAGTATTGTTTGGTTAAGTAGGAAAAATGAGTCTGCGAGTACATTTTATGACATTACAGCAAATCACAAATATGATTTTTAAGTATTTCTGCAATGAAGCTACTCGAGGAAAACTATGTCATTCCAATTCAAACCCACAAAAGAGGACTATTCATGCCTTGGGGATAAGCAAACGATCATTGCACTGCTGGATAGCGAGATCTGAAATTTGTATTTTCAGTGTTTTACACACGAAAAATAGGCCAAGAGTGGTGGATAATTTTGACAGAGAATTGATCCGCAGAGAAATTTGCAATATTTTTCACAATAATGAGGCAGTGACTTTAAGGAAATTGAAAATTTGGTTAAGAGAGAATAATGACATTGATATTTCCAAATCTACGCTATGGAGGGCTATTAGGAGTTTGGGATTCAATTTTAGAAAATATGTTGGTGGTAGAAACCTTATTTGTGAGAAGCCTCATATAGTTGCAATGAGAAGCAAATATTTACGCGAGGTCAGAGAATTGAGAAGAGATTGTTATGATTTTGTGTATTTAGATGAAACTTGGATCAATGCGAACCACAGTAATGAACGAGAATGGCAATCATCTGATGGGACAACTAAGAGACTAGTATCAAGCAGCAAAGGACAGCGCTTAATAATTGCACATGCAGGAAGCAGCCATCATGGGCTTCTAAATAATACTGAACTCACATTTGTTTCAAAATCCACAGATAATAGGGATTATCATACAGAGATGAATGGCAAGATATTTCAAGATTAGATTGTGAATCATGTACTTCCTTCCTTGGATAGACCGTCGTGTTTGACAATGGACAATGCTTCATATCACAACGTTGTGGCACCAGAAGATAAAGTTCCTAATTCATCAAGTACTAAAGATGTAATAAAGATTTGGCTGACCAAAAACGACATTCCATTCAACGAAATGTCATTGAAGCCTGAATTACTTGGAACTGTAAAAAAGACACAGCATACAAAGATATTTCACATAGACAAGGCAATCCATGAACATGGTCACAGATGTTTAAGATTGCCTCCTTACCATTCGCACTTAAACTCAATAGAATTAGTCTGGGCTAAAATTAAGGAACAGGTAGCAACAGAAAATAGAACGTTCAAATTAAAAGATGTTGAAATACTTACAAAAGCCGCCATCTCCAATATAGCCAGGGATTATTGGAAGAAATGTGAGAACCATGTGTTACAAAAGGAAGGGGAATATTGGAAAAATGATGGTTTGTCCTTCATTCAGCCGAGATTGAATATCAATTTCTCAGAGACATCTGATTATGATTGGGATGAAGTTTAATTTCTTTAAAGATGACCTTACCGTTATTTACAAGCAGATTAGAGGAGCAACGTTCCATTATGATATTTATGAACCGCAAAGAGGTGATACCTATTGAAATAATTCAATGAAGGTCCAGTTTGGTAGCGCATTAAATGTCAATGACAAACAATGTCACGAGTATCTCCCATGCAGATCATTTAAGAAATCATCTTCAACAGATATTCATATGTAAACGTGATGGCCACATTATTGTAATAGTAGACACGCCTATGCCTATTCAATTCACAGAATCTGTGACTGAAGTGGTAAAATTTCTTTCTTCGATACACAATAATTAGTATGCCGACAAAGATCAAAGGATTTCATCCGTTTAGGGGAACTGGACAAGATGCACAGATATAAAGTATATATTTGTTGGGTCTAACCAAATATAACATCGTATGCAAAAAATGGCATTAATACGTTCGACGGTTAATCAGATAATTACATTTGAAGTTGGGCAAAGCTAGTGAAACGTGCTATAGTCTGTATGTGGTTGTTGTATTGACCCAGTCCTATCTATGTATTAGAATTAAAGTGTATTTGTATTGATTTGTCTTACACTACATTATATATTCATTACCCTAGACACTTAGACGTAGTCACATAATAAATAAATAAAAAGATAGAGCCAAGTGAGATCATAGGGTGGTAGCAGATAGGTTCTCTGAAATACTTAACCATCTACTACTAAACTCAGGGACCTACACAGCTGACCTCACTTGGTAAACAAATAACATTAAATAATAACAATAATAACACCAAATCTACCACAGTCTTATACAATTTATATGTTGTATTTATTCGACGATTCCCTGTTTTGACATTAAGGATAAGAATGGTGAACTGCTTAGCAAAATAACAGAGCGAATAAAGAGATGGACAGAGAATTTTGAGTAAATATGGGAGATATCACAGCCTCAAATTGACTACTGCTTTCTTTAAGCATATTCAAGTTTACATCTGAGGGTGAACGAAGAAGAAGAAGAAATAGACCAGCTCCTTAAGTTCTCGCAGACGTACTGCCGGCAGAAAAAGTGCTGCAAGTTAATTGTGAAAAGCCAAGTATGGAAGAAATTAAGAAAACCAGGAAGCTTTTATGAGATGGCGAGGGCGCTGGCCCGAATTCTAGCAGAGACAAGTGAGACCTCTATAGAGATATACATATTACTCACTAAAAAAATTGGATGAAAAATGTTTCACAAGCAGGCTGGAAGGAGTGGTATCTGGTCAAATTGCCAAAGTAAGCGCATGGGTTATAGAGGAATAGTTATAATCAGTGCTAGGAAAAATATTGAACAGGATAATCTTGGAGAGATTAAAAGAGATCATAGACAGGCATGTTTTCAACAAAACAGATCATGTACAGACAAGATAGCTAAATTGTGTAAAATAGCTGACATAAAGATTCCAATACGACTCACTACTTTACATATGATTTGTGGATTATGAAAAGGCATTCGACAGTTTAAACAGAGAATCGCTCTGGAAACTCATGAGGCGTAATGGATGTGACGACTGGCCCAATCTTCTCTTCATTTAATTTACGAGACACAATTTTTTTTCCTTTCTTCTCAATGCATGATCGAAAAGCCGGTAAAAATACGCGGCAAAGTTTCTCTCGTTGGTAAATAGTCTCCTAACGTCAGGTACTATTTTTAGATTAAAGACGTCATTCTAAACCTACCTCAGTGGCCTGAAACCGGTTAGAACCCGCCTAGCGGCTCGACCAATGAATTAGGGCAGACTATTTTAGACTCAGCTAGAGCCAGTCTAAACACACTCTAGGAAACCCATCACGTGACTTTTAACGTTATTGATTGGAGCGTCTATCGGACGCCAAAATCACATGACCCACTCTCCATGTCACGTGCCCCAGCGGAAATAACGCGCTAAAAGATTGCTCCCATCGATGCGAAATCACTTGCATCCGGAAAGCTGAGAGTGCCAGACCTAGGGCTGGACCTGTTAGATCGCAAGTTCACGCGTTAAAGCACTGTAAATCCACGCGGCTAAATTGCTGATTAGAGTCCAATCTCTGAGTAGGTAAGTGAAACCTCGTTAGTTAAATAGTACTGTGGTGAAATGTGTAGTACTTTGCATAATCGACGCAGTGATGGGTACGAGCTTGTTTTACTTTATTCATTTTTGCTTTACGATCGCATCTAGCCATATGGCTACAATGTGATCTGGTGCATTTTATTATCCCACGGGATGAGACTGTACAAAGTGTTAATATTAATTTTAAATGTATTCTATATTAATTTCTGTTTTAATTCATCGTATTCGATGTTTAGACAAGAGGAAATTAATATCAATAATATTGTTGACAGACAATGCTATATATTCCTCATAATTTACATGACGATTTGACCAGAGATACAGTACCATAATAATGTCAACAGACAATTCTATAATACTGGTGCCCGACAATTCAATGTTAATTCATCATATTTGACGTGACGATTAGGCTAGAGGCACAGTGCTCGAATACTGTCGCCTGACAGTTCTATAATAATTCAGTGTGTTAACAGACAGTTCTATGATAATTCAGTGGGTTAACAAGACGATACATGGGTAAAGAATTATAATACTGCCGCTTGGGCACGAAAATATAATAATAAAAGGCAGAAAGGGGGAAAACTTGATTTCAAGATTAGGCTCTAGACATATCATGTTAGAGACTAAAATCTGATATGACTGGCAGACGGACGGCTTAGGGAAAGACGGCTTCCTCAAGCTGGGAAATTAGTGAAGCCGTATTTGTCTTCAGTCTATGGGGGAGCCTTGCACGACAGTCCAATCTCAGACGAAGAATACGGAGTCGAGCACAATGAAGGCAGATCCAAACCATTAGAGACCCACTCGATGCAACGTCAGAACTAGATAGGACAACCAACCACGCTTCACTATCAGCATGGGGCTGAAAAGATAGGTTCCCTATTGAAAAGAGAGCCCACCATATCAATGTATTGGCACTAGCCAGTAGATGATGAAAACACTTGAATTGTAAGACTTATAGCAAATACAACACACACGTTTCATAATCACTACCATAATCATCAGTTCCATTTATTAAACCAATTTGGTGTATATATTGTACCCCATGACTTGTTCATTCTATTAGCTGTTACATATTGTCTGATGTTTATCTTCCTTTATAAGGTGGGTAGGGGGGCCCTCGTAAAATATAATATATCAGAATCCCAGTGATAAATAAGCATAATAATAATAGAGAACTGAGAAGGGGACTACGGTAGCGAGAGACCAAATATCTCCTAACAAACTTTTCCAGACCTTGTCTAAGTTAGGATAATTTACACTCTTGTCTCCCTTCAGCCGGTGGAGGAACCCAACAGGACTTCTTGAGCCAAATCTTCCTCTGGGAGATCCATGCAAAACTTTCACTTCATTTAAATCTATTATTTCTAACTACTATATTTCTTATCCTTCCTACGCTACGCCACAATGGAGTTCCTCATAAGCCTTAAATTTACTAAAGTAACAAAGAAATCAAATAAAGACATAATGCTGAATTTATCTACGAAAGACATCTTACAGAAACCAATGAGATTAGAAAATGCAGTGCAGTGAGGATGCCTCTTGTCCCTATTTCTCTTCTTACTGACCATTGGCTGGATTATGAAAATATCAGCCAATAGAAATGGAATTCAGTGGATCCTGCCAAAACAGCTTAACGATGGAGATTTTGTAGACGGACTGTCCCATAACCCCAACCAGACGCAAGACAAAATGAGAATATTTGATGAGAAAACAGAGCTATTGGCTTCAAACGATACTGAAGAAAGATAAATATTATGAGAGTAAATGCAACTTACAATGACCAGATTGCATTGAGAGATCCCTACAAGATGTGAAATCACACACATAACTTTTCAACATTATAGACAAAGTTGGAGGAAGAAATAAGGATGTCAAAAAAAAAACGGTAGCAGGATCTTTCATTTGATTGGGATATATGTGGAAATAAAAAAAAAAGCCCAACACAAAAATTTGATTCTTCAAATCAAATGTCCAGCCATTCTTATTGCAAGGCTCTGAAATGTTACAGAACAAGAAAAATAACACCCAGAAACTCTCAGGTGCAGCGAAGGGAGAAGGGCAAGGGTGGGCGGCCGCCTTAGGGGCACCTAATAGTCAGTCGTTTCTCTAAGAAAATTTACGGCCTTCATAGAGTCGTTTCTTCGCTTTGTTGAACTTCGTGCCAAATATGCAGTAACACTCAAAAATATCTTACTCGAAAAACTCCAGTCTCATAACCTGACCAATGCTGACTGTAGATCATAATGTTATGATAAGGCTTCTGTAATGGTCGGATACATATCGGGATTATAGCAAAGGATAATCTGCCAGAAATCATCGAGCAGTGTATTTTTATTGCGACAACCAAAGTTAAATTGTATTTTTCTAGGTTCGCCCACAGCGATCTAGATGACCACAGCCGGGAGTTGTAGTCAGGGTAAGCTCTCATTGCAGATAAAATACTTCAATGGCACGCGCCTCAAGCAGCCTCTGACAACCAAGTCCAGCTCCCGGCCTTCACGTGTGGCTCAGTTTGAGCCCGGCGGAACTGTTTTCACTGACGGGAAAAGGGGCAAAGGCGAGCGACTGGCGCCTTAAAACCAGCAGCTTTGGGCAGATAGGGCTCGTGATCCTTGGTTGGTAGCTTATCTAAGAGAAGGAACTCTGAATTCAAACCTCCGCTGCCTTGCGGGAATATCCATTTATGGAATTGGCTTCGGGAGTAAACCCTGAGAATAAATCCGGAGTCGGAGTCCCTAAGGCAGTCTAATGTTGATTCGACATTATTCTGGCAAACTCCTGCGACGTGGCTGGTACCAAACTGTATTGGCTACTGCCGTTCCTTTGGATCTACCAGCTGTGTGGAGAGGGGGAACATGCTGCATGGGCAACAGCTTGATCTCCATATAACTGTGCCCAAGCTCGCGCCCTGGAGAGGACACTCCAGCTTCACCCTATAGGTGTCGGCAAAACACGGGAAGTAGCAGTTACCGGTTATAAGCATTTTGCCCAATTGGCGTAGGGCATGGCGCCAGGGGCTACTTCCGACAGTGGGAGAGGTTCTAGGATCTCACTGGACAGCTACCGCCCGCTTCAAGCTGGGCAGCCCCCAGTCAATAAGGTGTTGTCCCGCCACTGTCTGCTTTCCCCATTGGGTGCATGGGGATTAGGGTCAAACCCGAACGGTGGACAGAAAATTTTGCACCAAGCAATTATCAGAATAATAAAAATAAGCAAACTCTCAGATTGGGATGCTGGAACGTCCGAACTATGTTGACTGGACTATCCGGAAACCTACAGGACGTAAACGATGTAAGGAAGACAGCCATAATTAATGATGAGCTTAAACGACTTCAGGTGGATATAGTTGCACTTCAGGAAACGCGCCTGGCGTGCTCTGGAACGGTGAGCGAGAAGGACTACACATTTTATTGGCAAGGGAAAGATCTTAATAAAGCTAGAGAACACGGAGTAGGTTTTGCGGTAAAAAAAATCGCTAACTAAAATGGTTGAACCAGGCGAGAATGGATCAGAACGCCTGTTAACGCTCCGCCTGCAAACTAGCACAGGTCCCATCACCCTTGTCAGTGTGTATGCTCCTACTCTGTACTCTGCCTCAGAAGCTAAAGATGAGTTCTACGAGAATCTAGCAGCAGTCATCAAAAGCATACCTAGGCAAGAACAGCTTGTTCTCCTTGGCGACTTTAACGCTAGAGTGGGTGCCGATAATGTTTCATGGCCTTCATGTCTGGGCAGGTTTGGTATTGGCAAGATGAATGAAAATGGACAACGGCTCTTAGAGTTGTGTGTCCACCATGACCTCTGCGTGACCAACACCTACTTTCAGACAAAACCCCAGCATAAGGTGTCATGGAGACACCCACGATCCAAGCACTGGCACCAACTGGACCTGATTCTCGTCAGAAGGCCACTTCTCAGGTCTGTGCTCTCCACGCGCTCGTACCATAGTGCAGACTGTGATACAGATCACTCCTTGGTTTGCTGCAAAATCAGAGCACAACCAAGAAAACTCTATTGTGTCAGACATGAAGGGAAACCACGCATTGATACCAGCAAGATGTCAGACCCTGTCATGATCACACAATTTACTGCGACCTTCAAGAAAGTGCTCAGTAGCCCTCAGCATGGTAATACTATTACAGAGAACTGGGAGCATCTACGGAACACCATTCAAAGTACTGCACTTGCCACCTTTGGTAAGAAAACGGCAAAGTCAAATGACTGGTTTGATGCTTCATCGGATGTGATGGCACCTGTCATTGAAGCTAAGCGCAGTGCTATGAATGAATACAAACGTTCACCGAGTGCTAGAACCCTACAGATCCTGAAGGCTACGAGAAGCAACGTTCAACAAACTGCTCGACGCTGTGCAAATGACTATTGGCTCCAGCTCAGTGAGAGCATCCAGATCGCAGCGCAAACAGGCAACATTAAACAAATGTATGACGGTATAAAGAAAGCACTTGGCCCCCAAAAAAGTAAGACGGCACCGCTAAAAACCATCAGCGGAGAGAAGCTAACCGATAAGGGTAAGCAGATGGAGAGGTGGGTCGAGCACTACTCTGAGCTTTACGCTAGAGACAATACCGTTACGCCTGCAGCCCTTGATGCTGTCAAATGTCTGCCAACTATGGAGGAGCTGGATGCCGAACCAACATTAGAGGAACTCAGCAAGGCCATTGATAGCTTGGCCTCTGGCAAAGCACCAGGCAGTGATGGGATTCCTCCTGATTTAATCAAATGCTGCAAGAGCACGCTATTACATCCCCTGCATAAGATGCTGTGCCAGTGCTGGGAAGAGACAACTATTCCTCAAGACATGCGAGATGCCAGGATTGTAACACTATATAAAAATAAAGGAGACAGAAGTGATTGCAATAACTACAGAGGCATCTCTCTTCTTAGTATTGTTGGTAAGGTTTTTGCCAAAGTCATCTTAATGCGACTACACAAGTTAGCTGAGCGCATATATCCAGAGTCACAGTGCGGATTCCGAGCTGGTAGATCAACAACAGACATGATCTTCTCTGTCCGCCAGCTTCAGGAAAAATCAAGAGAGCAGAAAAGACCTTTATATATCGCCTTTATAGACCTCACAAAAGCATTTGACCTGGTTAGTAGGGATGGACTCTTCAAAATCCTCCTGAAAATAGGCTGCCCTTCTAAAATTCTGGAAATGATAAAGTCATTCCATGACGACATGAAGGGAACAGTCCAATATGCTGGAAGCACGTCACAGCCCTTTGACATACGAAGTGGCGTTAAACAAGGCTGTGTTCTGGCTCCGACCCTCTTCGGGATCTTCTTTGCCCTACTCGTGAAACATGCTTTCAGAGATGCAACTGAAGGAATATGCCTTCACACTAGGTCAGATGGCCGTCTGTTTAATCTGTCAAGGCTGAAGGCAAAAACAAAAATCAGAAGGGTCACTATAAGAGACTTGTTGTTCGCTGATGATGCTGCAGTCGTCACTCAAAGCCAACAGGAGCTTCAGAACTTGATGAATAGCTTCACTGAAGCATGCAAGGACTTTGGCCTCACAATAAGTCTAAAGAAAACGAATGTGCTGAGTCAGGATGCGGGTGCTGCACCAGTTATCACTATCGATAACTATGAATTGGCAGTGGTGCATCACTTCACATACCTAGGGTCTACCATCAATGACAAACTCTCACTGGATACAGAAATCGACAACCGCATTGGCAAAGCTGCAGCTACCTTTGCCCGCCTCACATCGCGTGTTTGGGGAAACTCCAAACTCACAATGAAGACTAAAGCTGCGGTATATAATGCCTGCGTCACCAGCACACTCCTATATGGCAGCGAGACCTGGACGACCTATGCTAAGCAGGAAAGAAGGCTCAATACCTTCCATTTACGGTGTCTGCGCCGCATCCTCGGCATCTCGTGGAAAGATAAAGTGACAAATGTCGAGGTGTTGTCACGTGCTGGCCTTCAAAGTATGTATACACTGCTTAGACAGCGCAGACTTCGCTGGCTTGGTCATGTTCGTCGCATGGAAGATGGTCGCATCCCAAAAGATATCTTCTACGGACAATTAGCAGATGGCAGGAGAACAGTTGGGCGACCACAGCTGAGGTTCAAAGATGTGTGCAAGAGAGATATGAGGGCACTGGACATGGATCCAGCAACATGGGAGGATGAAGCTGTCGATCGCACTAAGTGGCGATGCTATTTACGGCGCCAACTCAGATTGGGCGAAGAGAGGCTCACACAACAAGCAGAGGAGGGGAGAAAACGTTGAAAGGAGCACCAGGAAAATAAGCAGCTGAGGGCTGTCAGCTCAGGGGCGCATTCCCATAGTCAGTTATGACTGAAGGGGCTATTATATTATATTATTATTGCGCCAAACATTATAATTTTGTCCTCATCACTAAACAAGCGAACTGTTAGCTTCAGTGCGTCTCCAGTAAGAGAGCCACAATGTACTAAAGCACTTCATCAAAGCAATTTACTCTTAATTATATATATTTTTTATTTTTATCAATCGCATACACCTTTCCCGAAAGGCGACGTCAAGTCTTCAATTCATATAAACGATTTAGGGAGCGGTAAACCACCGAATCCCCACACGCCATTTTCCTGTGGGATTACATACCCTTAACTGAGTCAACCTACAATGCGGAAGAAATAAATTTTCCTGTTCGCTGTATTTCCTGCTAAACTAATTCTAGCAGTAATTAGCCTGGGTTGGAAACTCTAGAGCTTGCACAACTAAAGAGATGTATCACCCCTCCAGAATAATTATAGTGAAACAGACTTTGTCGTCCTTATCTTAAGTTATGTCTAACCTTCTTGTCTTGGTTTGTCTGTTGCCCACCACTAACTTTGTAACTAAATATTTTTGTGTGATAATCATTGATGTATATCTATATCTACATCTTTCTTTATGACTAGGTGTGGTAATTAATAAATATATAAATATGTTCTAAGCGGTCAGAATTTACTTACTATATCATCTATCACCTGAATGTTGACTTGTCTTGTCCTTAATGCGATACTTATCTCATCTCAGAGCGGAAGAGTGCATGTATGACATTTAAAAATATTGCGAGCGTGGTAAGATAGAAGAGATATTATATATATATATATATATATATATATATATATATATATATATATATATATATATATATATATATATATATATATCCTCTCCTGACTGTCATACACCACTCTTTATCTCACTCAGAATTGTGTTATATCGGATATATTATTCAACCACCTCGCGACACTACACACAACTAAAATATTTATAGAATGTGTTATTCCTGTATACACACACTGGGATCATCGACGGTGCCATGGAATTCGTGCACTGTGCTTAGATCCTCCTAGTGTGATCTAAGGGAGGAGATCGGAGCACTGATGGAGTTGTCCGTGTGCAATGAAGATGGTCCTTAAACCCAAACCAAACCAAATCAAAAATCACCTTTTCGTATCGTTTCCACGAAAACCCAGATTACTGTTTTTGTACTGATACTTACCAGTTTCTGTGGTGAAAAATACAGTGATACAACGTTAAAATACCTCCAATTATAAAGATAACGGGTAAGATAACATGTAGGGATAAAATTATACGTAAGATACGAGGATACATTCTCGCCTACGCCAGCGCTTTCTACCGCCATTCAAACTAACTAGTTGGAACATGCAGACTAAACGGTTTACCCTTTTAGACGGGAGGGAAACGGAGATAAAAGAAAGAAAAAAATTATTATGACGGTCTGAACACGTGTTTGAATCTAAAAAAGCAAAAAGACGCAATTTGTAGTTTAAAGGAAAAAATCACGACACTAGTTGACACAATGTAAGGAATTGGTAGAAAAACGACCTTAGCTCTTGTTAGGAGCAGACGTATCTTAGACGTTTTACCGTAATTAGTTGTTTTGTTTGAATACAGCGGCAAACGCCGTGGACGAAGGTTCAAAAACAAATTTCAAAAACTAACCTTGAGAAAAGTAGGGTTTTCTTTAATAATAAAGTTATGAAAATAAAACCTAGCTAGTTTGATAGCCCATCTTGAGCAGAGAAATAATATACTTTTAATTACACAGACGGACAGATAACACGGAAGATATTGACGAAAGACCGTATTGTTCCAATCAGACTAGCGAACAGTTTTTTGTGCATATTTTCACTAAAGTTGCATTTTGGCGTCCTTGAGCCTAAAAATGCAAAAATCAAACTGCAGATGAACGAGGGGCAAAGTCGGAGGATAGCAGCTAAAAATAACTTAGTGGGGCAGGTTTGTGTAGTTTTTTCATGTAGTTAGTCCAAAAAATAAGTGTAATTTTGGAAAAAATACTACATACTAGACTGAAATTTGACTTTTAGTTTGAATATTTGAAAAAGTTAGAGGGGAAGTCCGCTGATTGGACAAAAGCATTCATATTATTGAGAAAGAGACGCACGCTTGTGCCATTTGATAGAAGACTGTCCATTGACACAGTACGTGACTGCTAGAGGTGATTTCCAGGAATTATTTAATAAAAATCAGTGGGACGCCCTAATCTAGCCAGCAGCTCAGCTGAGTTTTGCTAGTACTAAGTAACTGTGTTCTCAATTCTGAATTGTGGTAAGGGAAAAAGCATTTATCTTGTTTATTTTAATATTTTGAGTGATTGATACTGCCATATCATGAAAAATGATTACGACAAGTGAGTGCTTGCTCTAGGTCCCCAGCAGCAGTCCAGGGCCTAGAGACAAACTAATAATATATGAAAACCTATCTAAGACTATGGAAGGAGGATCTATAATTGAGATCAGTGGGAACATATCACCCACCTTATTGAATGGAAGAGGAAACTATTGAACATATTTCGGATGCAATGCAGTCTTGGGAAACTGGTACTATTTGATAACAACTGGGTGAGATGTGCTAAGTTGGTCAGAGAGATCTGACCCAATCTGTGTAGTGTTGTTTTGTGGTGTTGTGTGTAAGAGTGGCGCAGTAAATAGAGTGTTGACACATGGCACAAATTTTGTTTCAGAGTTTCTGATCTGGCCCTACGATTGTGCCAGATGCTTTTGTAGAAGTACAAAAGCGGGTGTCTGTGCAGCCTAACATTTTACTCCAGCTACTGAGAGGAGTGGGCCACAAGAATTATGTACTACATCGTTACAGGCCAGTAAAGTGCAAACCTGGCCTGCTGGAGATTCATAAACTATTTCCACCATAAATAAAGAAATAAATAGTTATATAAACATTAACATCAGTCCATATGTCAAGGACAAAGAACTTTGTAGCCATAGATTGGGCATAATGACGCCACCCCAACTAAACATCCAGTGCTAGTTTTCCCCAAGACATTGTAGATATTATTAATATTAACTATTGTAATAATAATATACCTATGTACAAAAATTACATTTGATTATGCAATATATATATATATATATATAAAAATATACATTTTGATTATGCAATATATATATATATATATATATATATGCATTTCATTGATAAATACATATTATTTCATATGTTCTGACCAAAAGAAACAATTGGTTCAGGACGAATAAATTTTAAAAGATTTTCAAACTTAAACTTTAACAGCCAGAGTTAGTTCAGTGTATTATAGAGTTTATTATTATTATTAGACTTATTATTTACATGTGTGTGTCTGTGTATTTTATTACGTACACATTACATTTCAGTACCCTAGACTTTTAACGTAGCTAACATTCATTATAGTAGAATAGGTCTGGTTGAGGTCGTAAGTGGTAGCAGAAAGGCCTTCTGTAACTCACATAAACTTTTATCTCAGGAGCCTTCACAGCTGACCTCATCCAGTACACTAGGTAACATAACAACCATACAATAACATCAAAAACCACTACAGTTTCCATCATTCACTTATCGTAGTCTTGATTTCTATTTATTTCCCTTACCATTCACATTCCCCTACCCGTTTTTATTCCCACACCTTCTGGCTTTTCGCACAATTTGGTTTCTACAGATCTTGCTGCTACCACAATGTCAGCATTTTCTTCCGATCACATCTGTTCATTTTACTTAATGTATGATATTAATATTTTGTTTTCATTATCGTATGTCCTGTTCCTTAAAGAAAACCAATGTGGTCGTAGTGTAAGCAGTGTCCACTGTAGAAAGTCTCTACCTCCCCCCCTTTTTCAGTTCGCTATGGAAAATGAGTCTCTACCTTTCTGTGGTTTCGCTGTGGAAAATTAGTTCCTATCTGTGGTTCGCTATGAACAATTGGTTTCTACCTATCTGTAGCTTTGCTATGGAAAATTAGCCTTTACCTATCTGTAGTTTCGCTACGTGTGGTGGTTTTTGATGTTATGCAATGTTGTTGTTCTTTATTACTATTGTACTGAATGAGGTCAGCTGTGAAGGTCCCTGATTATAACAAAATGTGGGTTGAGTTATCAGGGTACCTTTCTGCTACCACCTTATGATCTCAATCAGACCTATTCTTGACTAGTATGTATGATAGCTACGTCTAATGTCTAGGGTTATGCAAGTGTGGTGTGATGGTAATTTGACACTAACACACACACATATAAACAACTAGGAAAGTCTATGATCAAATGAACTAACACATGGGTTAAATTTTGATGTGTAAATATTTTCTATACAATTTTATTGGTCCTGAACCTAGCATTCTTCTGGTCAGGACTTTCCAAATTAAAAGAACTCAAGGTATATACATAAAAGCAACTTTTCAACCCAAAGGGACAATTGTCCAAACATATACTGTTAAAATATACTATTAGTGTTACTAAATTTTTAATATTACTGGATTCTAACACTGGATGGCTGTTTGGGATTCTTTAATCATCCCCAGTTCTTTAAATATACAACTGTCAATGTTTTATTCTTTGGGGAATATTTTTATTATGTTACACAGGGGAGCACTAGTCTTTGATGCTGATGAAAAGTCGGGTGCCAGATATTTTACTTATCTGGCACAACTTGAACTGTCCGTATTCTTGCTGTAAAACGATCACTTTGATACTGGCCCAAAAGTAACAGGGTGGACTCTGTAGACCCCTGTCACTACTGGAAATGAAAAGACTTCTCAACTGCTTTTCACAGACATCTGGCACCGGGCTAGTGCCAGATAAAAACCCTGTAACAATGAAATAATGTCTCCTTGTTGATATCATACTTAAACTGTTATTTCTACAAATTATAATACATAAGAAATAAAGATCTGGGTCATATCTAATTGACCAACCCAGCGCATCCATTACAAAGTGTACCAGTGTTGTTCACATGTCTCTCCTCTCAAGGCGGCTGTGACCGGGGAAGGAAGGGAACGGCACTAAAAGTCAAGGCTAGTGTGACAGTGTAGATCGTGATAGTGGTTTTTGTGGAAAAGGATGTAAATCTGTATATCACTTGAGATAAGGGAAATAATCCCAAGACTTTCCTTGTTGTGTTTCTTCTGGTAAATACTGGTTATACACCAGAGATAATAATTCCAGAAGGGAGGAACAACCCAGGTAATTAGTAGAGGTCGTAAGAGCCTTGATGGATCCGAATTTTATCTTGAAGGGTTGAATATAATCGGCAACTCAAACAGTCAAGTGAAACTTCAATAGAACAGATTACTTGAAAGATCCGAATAGTTATATAAAAGGTGTACTTTATTCAGTTTCGTTTGAGGAAAATGATGCTGTGGCAGTTCGATAAGAATTTCTGGTGGGGGAAAGCAAAACTGCCAGCTTTAGCCTCCAAGTCGAAAGGCTTACGGAGTTTCTCATATGCTGTAGTCGTTTTGTTACCTCTGTGGAAATCCTAACGAAATGAAAATTTGATTCGAGACTTCAATTATAACTAAATCGAACTTACGTCCTGTGGAGTGAACACAAATATAATCGTTGCAGGGGTTAGTGCTGGGTCACTTAACTGTCCTGGGTGGTAAAGGATCTCTAGTTGGATATTAGTATCCAAACCGTAGGAGTCAAGGGCTTTTTCGTTCAATAGTAGATGTTGCGCCAGGTTGCTCCAAACCTAAACTAAAGAACGCCCTATGTTGATTTGACTCTAGCATTTGAGTTACTGTCTCAAGCTCTGTCTGGTTACTAAGATGCATCAGTTTTTATACTTGTCTGGTGCTATGGCTTGCCAGAGGAAGTATTTCTCATTGGAATTAAGACCGGAAACCTTCTAATGATTGGTCTTGGGGGCTAGTGGACTGTTGAAATAATCTTTAACCTAACTAACTACGAATCCTCTAGTCTAAAATTATTGTTTCTATGTGATGATGACCAACCATTGTTTAAAGTTCTCTCTAATCTAAATGTATTCCGGTCTGACTTGTATGGAGGCCACACAAGGTTTGATGACATCATGGGTTCATGTGTGTCATGACTGATGATGTCACTGATTCTTGACTAGTGGTTTATTTATCTAACTAGTCATTCATAAAATACTTTACTATAAGGCTAACAGTTGTAGCTACTTAATAGTCTACCGTGTTACACGGCCCTACATCTGCAATAATAATATTAATCTTTCTTTTCTTCCATACAATAGGATAGGTGAGCTGTGTCCATCTGGCCACCTAAGAAAACATTTTTATTTCACAAAAAATGTGAATTTTACAAAACTGGCAATGTGTTCTAGCATAACTCTACCTCTAGGCCCTGCATATATCAGCTAGGGACCTAATTACTTACAGTCGTAATGGCAGTACCTCTCACTCACATTTTAAAACAAAATATATATGAATAATTTCTGCCTTACACTAAATTCAATGAATAAACACAGGTACGTTGATTAGCAGACTTTAGATGTCCTCCTAGCTGGACTGTGATGCCCTTTTGGTTTACTTTATATATTAAATTTAATAAGGCAAGTCACACTTCCCAGAATTTCAAACGTCCTGTTCGAGGGACTATATTATACAAATGGCGTCGAGACTTTGAATTTTTTCAATATTATAAAAGGCGTTGGCCAATGAGCGAACGACTACTTTTGAATTTGAAAATAAAAGCAAAAACAGACTTGATTTTTGGACCTAACAAGTTTTCTCCTCACTCATTCTTAGATTTCTACTGCTAAAATATATTTTTAGTGTTACGCCATCCCATAGTTTCTCTCCCCTTGTCTACCCCTTCTCCAACAGAATACATGCTTGCTTGTCTCATTTCCAACAACGCGTTCAAAATTGTAATCGTTAGTGAATGCAAAATGAATTCAAAACCGCCAGTCTGTCCGTTTGTCTGCACGAAAAAATACAGTCTTTTGTCAATAACTTTCTTATCTACTGGGGGATTTTGTATTTTTAAACATATTATTTATCAGGAGAAAATAGGCCATCAAACTAACTAGGTTTTATGATCCTAAACCCATTAATAAAGAAATCCATATTTTTTCCAGAGTTAGTTTCAATTTCCACTATCATATAATTTACGCCATCTTTTCTCCTCTCCCGCGTTGTCCAAAACTGAAACTACTAGTCTGCTACGTCATAAAATGGACTCTTTTGCAGCGAAAGCGCTGTCTGTGTGTTTATATATTTTCTCAGTGTGCCTATAGTCCGAAAAAGTATTGGGTTTTGCGAGGTATTTTTAAATTCTACAAAGCTTGCGACACGTTACCGAACACCTGCCACTGTATCGTCTCGCACTGTCGTCTTGGGTAGCTAGTCCAAGAATCGAACGCTTAACAATTTGTGGCATGTTTTCGCTCTCTCTCACACTTTTATGCGTTCGTTTATGCCTCCCCCGTTTTATTCTTACTATTTTTCTTGGAACAACTAAGCATGTATTTTTTCAAAATTTTTACCGTTAACCCTTGACGGGCGAGTTATAAAATCCAATACCACTAGCGCGGCAATAAGGTTTCACACTACGTTCTTATCTCAATGCGATTACTGGCGCGGGGAAAGAAGACGCGTTACAACTTTACTATTTCTATTCATATTATTTTGACTTTTATACTTATAATTAATAATTTTATCGCTGTATCAATGTACTTTATCACACTACGGATAATTTGTCTCTACCTATACGTAATTTTGCTGTAGAAAATTAGTCTTTACCTATCTGTAGTTTCGCTGTGGAAAATTAGTCTCTACCTATCTGTAGTTTCGCTATGGACAATTGGTTTCTGCCTATCTGTAGTTTCGCTATGGAAAATTAGTGTCCTACCTATTTGTAGTTTCGCTGTGGAAATTTAGTCTCTACCTATCTGTCGTTTCGCTATCAAAAATTCCTCTAGCTATCTGTAGTTTCGCTATGGAAAATTAGTTTCTACCTATCCAGGGCCGGATTAAGTTAATAAGTGCCTCTAGGCTTTTTTTGGTATTTGGGCCACCCGTCAACTAATAGGCAATAATTTTAACTTTTTTGGTTCAAATCCCTTAGCATGCTAATGATATATACTAGTATTATTAATAGACTGGTATGTTTAGAAAGTTATGAATGCGACTGAAAAGTGCAAACATTTTCTTTTTGTACATAAATCTATACATTTGTTTAAATTTCATTTTTTTCCTTACGCAAGGGACTGGAGCTCTTTCCCAAGAGCTCCGGACCTGTAGGCTTCAGCCTATTTGATAATCCGGCCCTGAACCTATCTGTGGTTTTGCTATGGAAAATTAGTATCTATCTAACTGTGGTTTCGCTATGGAAAAGTAGTATCTATCTAACTGTGGTTTCGCTATGGAAAAGTAGTATCTATCTAACTGTGGTTTCGCTATGGAAAAGTAGTTTCCACCTATTTGTATTTTTCACTATTTGTATTCAGCTTTACTGCCAAATCTCCCATATTCATTGCAGCAACAGCATTAGTAGACAGCAGCAGCAAATGCATGGAAACAACAGAGAAAAACATGACATAACAGCACTATCTACATATTAAATATAACATATATGAAATTACACTTACATATTACGACAGTTTTATTCACAAGCATTTAAAGTAATTAACTTAGCATATACGATAGGTATAAAACAATTTTATAAATACATAAGTTGATGAGTCATGTGCTAGCTGGTATGACTATCAGCTCAGGAAATAAATATTTAAATAAACGTATGATATGACGATCCATTCTCTCCCACATCTTTTTCTGATAGCACTTTTGATGATCCTCCAGTATCTAAGCAACCTCGAAGAGAAATAAAATAAAAATGGATTAATCAGTAAACAAGTTTATGAAACCAAACATTTAGTATTTACAGTATCAGAAGACAAGGGATCAAAAATGCTGTGGAATACGAAGACAATGGAAAAGGATATTGACAAACATAACATACATACAAAGGCGATGACTATAAATTAGGTAGCAAAAACTGGACGAGAACACAGACGAAGATAAGCGAGGACAAGTCCGATAGTAATGTTACTCTTTCTTTCGTTCCTTTTCGTTTCTTTGTGTGTCAAGAGGTAGGTTTCCAAAACAATTTTCTCCCAAAATAAAAATAAATAAAAACATACACTTACAAATTTAAACTCTTTAAAAAAATAGCAGCCATTTTTTGTCAGTTCTAACATCATTTGTTGCGTCCAGAAGAATTTATTGTCAGATACATGTCTATTTCAAATTCTCAACTGGCAAAAACTAATGTGACGTCGCTTTGACATCAGGAAAACTGCACGCAGTGCAGGCATTTATAAAACATTCAGTCCATCGGTCAAAACCCTTCAGCTCTGCAAGGAGCGAAGGCATTCAACAAACACATGGCCTTACTGATGTGTGTCATCAACTCATCATGTCTTCCTCACCATTTTCATTGTTGTCTCCTGTTCTTTTCTCCATTTATTTGTCGGTCTATCTCTACTTTTCATACCCCGGGGATTTCAAATCAAGGACTGCCTGGTGATGATATCAACAGGTTTCCCCAATGAATGTTCATTCCATCGCCAGCGACTTTTTCTCGTCTCTTGTTTCACACTGGCACTCGTCTGTTTCTTATCATCAGTTCGTTTTCATTGGTGAATTTTATAAAGCGCTAATGTAAAAGCCCGTCATAAGACGGGAATTAAATTCACAAGCACCAATACCTAACGGCAATTTTACTTATTCAAAAGTAATTTTTAAAAAAAAACCCCACTGTGCATCACTAGAGTTCTATAAATATTTTTGTGCACACCGTCATTTGCGCACTATTCTTTGTCGAGTGTTACTATGTTCGGAACAGAACATATAAGGGAAACAATACAATTAATGTCTAACTTTCAACCAAAGTTGCATCCCTTAGCGTTAGTGACAGAAAAAGCTGGGATTATATTTATAATTTCCCTTTAATTGTAGTTCGTAATGTGCCATCCACAACTTTATTTTGATTGTTCCTGGTGTGTGCAAACTGTGCTTCAGTGAATTCGATGGGCGCAAGGAAAAGGCAATGAGTTTAGTTATTTAGTTAAAATGTTGTTTTACTTGTCGAGTTTGCCAGCCATATGCACAACCTTACATTAGCCAACATACTTGACGAAGCAGTAGTTCATTCGTTACTTGTCTCTTCAGAGGCACTTCAGGAACTACTTTAGGCCGAGGTAATTTAGCGTACTGATACTAGAAACAGAAAGGGGTAAATAAAAAAAAAGAGGCTGAATAATATACAAGACAATATCCAAGCATGCAAAGTATAGCAAAAAAGATGCATACTATTTACTACAGAGAAGAGACTAGGTCCTAATTGTTAGAGTCCGAATCCGCCTTTATTGATCTACTCCACAAATTAATAACGATCATTGCAGAAAGAAACACGCACACACACACACACATATATGATATAATATACATGCAGGAAACAACTAATCAATATAACAATGGGCCTAACACCATATTTCCATTATGCCTCAATGGGCGTGTAACGGGATCATTTAACTTTATCTTACTCATACCCCTAGCTGGAACCAACAGGACGTCAAAGACAATGTGCAGAAAAAAACAGGTAGACAGCCAAAGCAACATAACGGGTAAAGCTGAAGAAAAATGCCTACAGTGCAAACGTGCAAAACATTTCTGTCATGCTTCAATGCAAACAAATAGGGCGGTTGATAATCTCTCTCTCTCTCTCTCTCTCTCTCTCTCTATATATATATATATATATATATATATATATATATATATATATATATATATATATATATATATATATATATATATATATATATATTTATATGAGAGAGAGAGAGAGAGAGAGAGAGAGAGAGAGAGAGAGAGAGAGAGAATGGCCCAATCCAACCTGAGTTAGAAACCGTACAATGGTGAGACAAACCTCGGGCAGACTGCCTAGTTCATCAGACAGATGTTAAATGAAAACAAACGATGGAGACAGATTCGCCCTTTGAACCGTAACGAGCACATACGCATGCTAGTAACCAGTATGCTATGTAGATCAAAATGAAATTAGAAATTCAACATCTTTCTGTCAAGGAGCAAAGGGCATCATTGAAACGGCCCCTTTGCAGCACGCTTGCGGCAAAACAGTTCATGTGCTGTGGTGATGTGTGTAGCACAGTTTTTAACATGATGGTGTCGCAAGTCCCTAATTTCGAAACCACAATTTCTATAACAGTATCGGAGAAGAAGTAAAACGATATCCACAGAGAAATGGTACAGGTCATGAGAAAGAATACTGGAAAATGATAGCCAGACTGACTTGGGAAACACGCTTTCAGAACGTGCACTCGTACACCAATGTACACAGAAACATAGACTTAGTTTGAGGGGAATGAGCAAAGATATACAATTTAGGATATAGGAAGCAAGAGATACCTACTGTGACAGCGCCTTTTTGTCACTACCATGGTCTCTGTGGTTTAGTGCCTTTTTACCACATTATCTTCAAGAAGAAGATTTATTACTAGGCCACAATAAAGCCTAAAAATAGTTGTGTGTTATATTTGATAGTTGTGGGTTATATTTGTGTTTTCACTATTTCTAGAGCGATAATCGCGTGTGTTATTTAAGTGGCACAATCAATACGCGCAGCGGACTAAGTTGAGCGATTAGCCCAAGGGCCTATATAAAGAGATAGCGAGCCGGCGAATGCCTATTTGAAGATCCGTCCAGACAAGAGAAAACGAAGATACGAGGCGCCCTGTGTGGGTAGCAGATGGACAAAGAAACCAGAGCACGTGAGCTATAATTGTTAGCGTATTTTGTAGAAATTAGCATTAGTGTTCTATAATTCTGAAATTATATTCAGCGTGAGTCTGTCTAATGTTTAATGAAATAGATAAAAGGATGTGTTTCCTAAGATTTCTTCCAGGACATTAGATTTAGTTCTGAAAGGATAGATGAGTGAAAATATGTGTGGATAGATTTCACTAGTGCTAAGTCTAGATTGCGGCTGTAAGAGCTTAGTATCAATTATTTCATTCACCAGACCGGGCAAATATAGTAGGAAGCTTTTTCATACATGAAACTGGAATTTAGATAATATTAACTAGTTGGGAAGATGGCAGCCACGTGTTCATGAAAAGCATCATGCAATTTGTATAAAGGCGGCGCGTCACCACGCGTGTGTATAAAAAAGGCGCCAGTTTTATATTGTGTGAATTGACATGTGGGTGAAAGTAGGTTAATGTGATTTTCCCCAGTAATAGAAGAGAGAGTTTTCGTGGTAAATTTCCTTTAGGTGATGTATTTAGTTCCAGTTTTGTTAAAGTCAAGAATAATTATATTTTATTCTTTGATGCGATTGTAATTGAGTGTAATTCACGATACTTATCATAATCCTGCTGTTTATCTTTAGTGATTTACTTTGATAGTCATTTAGATTTCTGGTGAGCGCAATGCCACTCCTTTGTGCGTAAAGCACATTTGAGACATAAACGTTCCTGTTTGCTCCTTGCAGAGCAGGCCGACACCAGTGCGGCTGAACCCAACAGAAACCTGCATGAAGCATTTATATGCTATGGCAGTGGTTTGTTTCTGTAACAATGTGTTTTATATGATGAGTTCTCAATCTCGTCAGTCGGCATATACGACATGCTTCAGAGTGCAGGGATGAATACTGAGATGGATCAGTTGCGAGGTGGTGGTTTATTCTCATTATTGATAGTATTTGTTGTACATACAGTTGAATATTATTTTATGTCCACTTTATTATTTAATTATGGTTATGTGTAGAATGGTTTGTGAGAGCACGTGAGCTCACTTGGGGATATATATTTCTCTTCTCCGCTCCTGAGGGAGCATGGGGCCACCAGTGTGGTTTGCTTCCACATGAAGCATTCAGATGCTTTTGCAGTAGTGGTTTCGGTAGCAACCGATGTTACACGGTGAGATTGCCAGCCTCATGCACAACACCATAATAGTATCGCTAGACGTCATGCATGTGTGTGTGCGTGTGTGTGCATGACAATTGAATTGTTCACGCAGTGTGGAAGAAGGACAGTTTGACAGGTGAAAATAGTGTTTCTGATTATTTAACTATTACGATTTTAACTAGCCGGTGCTTTGTTTCTGTTTCAGATTAGCAATAGAGCACTGGCTGGGTGTTTGGTTTTGTTCGCTTTGTTTTATTTGTTTAATGTTTGCTTCGTGTGCGTAATGTCACTGACAGGGTTGTATCAATAAATACAGCCCCTGCATTAGAATCAAGAGTTTTATTGTTGATCGGGTCGGTGCGAGTGTGAAAGGAAGTGATCACATATCACAACATCATCATCTCGCCCACCCTATCACACTACAAAGCAATATAAAATATATGGAAATTTAATGCCATCAAGGTCAGTATACAAATAAGTATCTTCAAGCAAAGAGTTGGCTCGGAAAACGAGAAGTGCGGCAGAAACTACATCGAATTCGGTCACCATCACTATGCCATACCATGTAATGATTTATTCCATATGTCTATTAGTTTGCAGCTATCGTTAAGGATTAGAATTCTCACTCTTTTACCCCCTTTTTTTATTTGGGGTGATTTCTAGAGCTTTCTCGCAAACCTAGAAGGCTTCACCAACACGCCAGGCTCAACAATTGGTATAACATGCCAGACCTGCTAAATAGCAGGTTTTACAATTGATGCTATAGTTCAGCATTATTAGCCTTGTTGATTCATCTATTGCAGTGTTGTTCTCTAACAGGCGATCATCTATTGTCTTTATTATCTCTCCCTTATCCATATCCAATGTCCCCACTATGGGTGCTGTACCCACTGGCATTAGCATCCCTTCATGATCATTAATCAGCTGATTAATGTCCCGTTCTGCTTTCACACTGCACTAATCTCTACAACTCCTGTCAAGGGGATAATACCTAAATTATTACCCACGTGCAGTTCTTCTTCTTCTTCTTCTTCTTCTTCTTCTTCTTGCGATCGCATCTTTGATGTTTACACCATCAGACGAATTCTCATGATGAACTCGACTGTTGTTTGAAGTTCCTCTTTAGCTTCATATAGCTTTGAGTTTATTGTTGAGTCATTGGGTCAGTATATCTTTCTTAACTGGTCATACAGAGGACAATCCTGTAGAACATGCTCAGCAGTATGTTCGTTTAATCCACATGTGCACAGTGGTGAAGCAGACAATCGTAGCTTGTGCATGTGTTTATTCAGTTTGTTATGCCCTGTCCTGAGGCGAAAAATAGTTATCTGTCCCTGCCGGTCGAGAGTGTGATAGTCGTCTTTGGGTTGGTTCTGTTCTCTTCTGATAGTCTGGATAGCTCTCTTTTTCTCAAAGTATGTGACTTCATTTTCTTCTTGTTCACATTCTCCTCCCTTTTTTGCAAGTTTATCTGCCTTTTCATTTCCGGGTACACCACAATGAGATCGTACCCACTGAAGTATGGTTCTCTTTTTGGCAGCTACCTTGATTAGTTCATTTCTCAGATGCGGGGGTTTACCACCCTTGAGAGCTTGCAGGACAGACAGTGCATCTGTGAGGATGACTACCTGGTGGCAATCAGAGTTGGTGTTATAAATCATATTTGCAGCTTGCTCTAGAGCTTGAACCTCAGTTGTATAGTTGGAACAGAATTTACCAGTGGGAATGTGCCTAGTCTCATAGTGGTTGTCAGGATTTGAGATAAAGATACCGGCACCTCCATTCCTAACAGCATTAGTTGCTGATCCATCTGTATTGGCATTTATCCATGATTGATCGGGATAGCTTTCTTGGATCATACTCAATGTAGCAGTTTGTTTAGCAGATCATTATACTCACATCCACTTGTGAGACCACTGACTGATGTATTAATTTGGAGGGCATTGCTGGCCTGCTCCACGTGCAGTTGAAAAGTGTATTCCATGCATAAGAGCATCATTGTTGTGTGTGTCTGTGTACATTGGACATCATCAAGAACAATCCAAGAAACAAGAGGTGAGAATAATACGTTGGTGGCTGATAAGACAAAGATGAGCATATTATGTGTGGACGTGAATTACATGCACAAGACAGTAGCAGATTAACAAATCGTGTTTTTCACTGACAGCAAGGTGTGATAGTTGCGGCTGAGACAATTACCTGTATTAAATACCTCTAAAGCTTCTCGACGTGACAGCTGGCGACATGGAGGCGGGTAACATTTCTCCTCCCCACCGCCTTTTGTGTTAGACTGTTCAATCAAAGGCTAAACGAGATTCCAGTTCATAGTCCTACGGGAGTTAAAGGAGAAATCACCGTCACATTGTCTTGCAAAGTCATAAAATAAAGCAACCACAACAAATTCCACAGAAAAGATAATTGTGTTAATAGGAATCCACAGGAATCACCTCGTGCGGTAGGAAGCATCATAAACTAGAGGTGATATTCGACCGTCACCAAGCTAATGTAAGCAAAATTAAAGACAGCATGACTGTAAGAGCCTGTAATGCCAGGACACTTGGGCAGGATGGAAACATATAAAAATGTCCACATGGAAATAGAAAGCATGAATGTAAGTTTACTAGGATTGTGTGAAACGCGATATACTTTCGCTTTTGAAACATGCTCTGACAATTGCAAAATAATTTATTAGGAAGAAAATAACAGGAAAAAGGAGTAAGAATATTTTTATATGCAGAAAGATCAAAACCAGGAAATGGATTTGGCAATACCAGTTGGAGTCCTATTTGTTAAAATGAATGGCACATCGAATAAGTATTAATTATATATACAGTGTAAATATAAGCATCAACAAAAGAGTAAATTTAGAAACTCCAAAATGAACCCAGCATGAAGCGGTGCAAATCTCACGATAAAAGTATGGTACTTGCAGATTTCGGTGCAACATTTTGATAATGAAAACAAGTGGAAGATATAATTTAGGTTATGGCCTGTGAGAAAGAAATGAAAGAGGCGACCGAGTGACAGAGCGGACAAGATCCATGATATAATAATATGAAACGCCTAGTTTAACTACATCCCAGGCGTCATTTGTAAGTAAAAAAGCTGAGGAAACAGTGTTTGTAACTGTGACAGAATTAATTCGTTCATTTTTTTAAAGCCTTCTAATTATCTTCCTGATTTTCATTTTCGTACATTATAGCTTTCTCGAGCACATGCGTTCAAATACTCGTATTTCTCTCTCCCTTTACTATTATCCGTGGGCGGAGCTTGGCCCATGCTATGAGTTACCCTTTCTTTGCTTATGTGCTAGACCCGTAACTAACTGACTGTTCTTAATGATACAGGCGATTGGAACGATTTGCTAAGGGATATGCCAAACTTTTATTGTAAAAAGTGTTCTCATGTCAATTGCTCAAAATGCAGAATGTACGGGTACATTTCGCCCAGCACTTGTAACAGAGAAGAGAGAAAAATACGCCAGTTTATCACTTTCAGCTTGAATACCTGAACGTAGATTTTACCGTCAGGGCAAAAAATCTGTTACACATTTTCCTTGGTCACAGTGCATAAGTCTGCAACTGTGGTAACATTCCTGTTGTGCAAGTTAGGTAATCAGTCAGATAGCTCCGCGTCCCAAAATTTGGAGAAAACAACAAAGGCAAGATTGTGCATCCGATTGGTAGTAGAACACAGAATCCACTGACAGCCTCAAGGGGGGACATAAAACAATTATACAGAGTGAGCAACGCCACTCTTTCAGTCAGCAGTCCACAAGACGCAATTCAGAAGAGATCATTCACAGCCTAGAAGTATCCTACAATTCTCATATAGGAATAGGGCATAGAATTTGTATCTTAATTCATAAACACTGGTGTTAAAAGAACATTCCTCTAAAACATGGTGACTTTTATGAAAAAGTTTATGGTGATAAACATGATAGCATAGAAGCTAGAGATTAACAATTACAATTATAGACCACTAGTCTGGCATTGTAAACCAGACACAAATAATTATGGGAAGTGTCAAGAGCTTCGGACACCCGTGTGTTACCGGGGCCCGAAAGGGGAGCAAAGAATAGTAACACTGTCCCCTACCAAGCATGTCGTAAAAAGCGACTAAGGAGGGTTGGGCATGGGGCCGGTTACACCATCCTGTAAAAAAATTTTAAACCACAAAAAACTTCAACAAATATGGACAAGTCAAATAAAGAAAATAAAACACAGCCATCCAAGACAGGGGAAGGTCCTCTCGCGGGGAGGCGTATGATGCAACACAGAGAAATCCAAAAGGAGTCTGTGTTGCTGACTAACCTTCTTTCTTCTAGGAGAACTTCCAGATTTGGCACCTGGAATGTTCGGACATTAAACGAACAAGGGAAAGTGGCGCAAGTAGCAGCAGAAATGAGGGAATACAAAATCGAGGTTCTGGGAATGTGTGAAACAAAGTGGAAGGGGGTAGACAGGAAGAAACTCATCACAGGTGAATTGGTGCTGTCCTCAGGACATGAAGACGAAAGTTCACACCACAGTGAAGGGGTAGCTCTTATGTTATCTAAAGAAGCACAGAAAGCACTAATTGAATGGGAAGCTGTTGGACCCAGAATAATAACAGCTTCTTTCAAAACAGCTAAAAAGAAAATTCATGTAAATGTCATCCAATGTTATGCACCAACTAATGACAAAGAAGAGTCTGTGAAAGAAGCATTTTATACTAAACTACAGGAAATTATGGATAAAGTAAAAAGAAGAGACATCACAATTTTGATGGGTGACATGAATGCAAAGATAGGTACAGTCAACACTGGATTTGAAGAAGTCATGGGAAAACATGGGCTAGGAGTAATGAATGAAAATGGAGAGCTATTCGCAAACTTCTGTGCTTCATATCAACTGGCTATAGGAGGAAGCATGTTTCCACATAAGAGAATACACAAGGCAACATGGATATCACCAGACCATAGAACAGAAAATCAGATTGATCATATATGCATAAACAAGAAGTTTAGATCATCATTGCAGGATGTAAAGGTATATAGAGGAGCAGATGTGGCATCAGATCACCATCTTCTGATAGCCAAAGTAAAAATGAAACTCAAGAGATATGCAACAATGCAAAATTATAGACAACTGTTTAATGTAAGACAGCTAAGAAATCAAGAAACAAGAGACAAATTTGCGGTCACAGTATCCAACAAATTCCAAGTGCTCCAACAGCTGGAAGATGTAGAGAATACAGAAGACTATTGGCAGCAGGTCAAAACAGTATGGAAGGAGACATGTGAAGAAATACTAGGGAAAAGGGAAAGACAACAAAAAGCATGGATAACAACAGAAACTATCAATAAGATAAAAGACAGAAAAAACAAGAAAGCAGAGTTAAACACAAGCAAAACTAGAAGCTCCAAAGCCAAGGCTCAAGAAGTGTACACAGAAGCAAACAAAGAAGTAAAAAGAAGTATCAAAAGAGACAAGAGGAAGTATATTGAGGAGTTGGCAAGAGAGGCAGAAGATGCTGCAGCCAAAGGAAATATGAGAGAACTGTATAGCAGCACAAAGAAGCTAACAGGGAAATACAAGCAAACAAGTTGCCTCATAAAAGACAAGAATGGGAAACTGCTCAGCAATATACAAGAGCAAATGAAGAGGTGGACAGAATATTTTGGGGACCTTCTCAATAGACCAGCTCCACAAAACCCGCCGGACATCCAGCCAGCAGAAGAAGAGCTACAAATTAACGGTGAAAGACCAACGAAGGAAGAAATAAAGAAAGCCATAAAGCTTCTAAGAGAGGGGAAAGCGTCTGGACCTGATGGCATTCCAGCAGAGGCCATCAAAGCAGATATCGACACGGCTACAGAGATGTTATATAAATTACTTGGTAAAGTCTGGGAAAAGGAAGAGATACCAGCAGAATGGAAGGAAGGATATCTGGTTAAGTTGCCTAAGAAGGGAAATTTACAAGAGTGCACAAATTATAGAGGAATAATGTTACTATCAGTGCCAGGAAAAGTATTAAACAGGATTATCCTTGAGAGATTAAAAGAGTCCATAGACAAGAAACTGAGAGATGAACAAGCAGGTTTTCGACAAAACAGATCATGTACAGACCAGATAGCCACTTTGAGAATAATAGTTGAACAAAGTCTGGAATGGAATTCACCACTATACATCGGATTTGTGGACTACGAAAAGGCATTTGACAGTGTAGACAGAGAATCACTTTGGAAATTGATGAGGCATTATGGAGTTCCCCTGAAGATCATTAATTTAATAAGAAAACATATGAAGACATGACATGCAGAGTTCTTCACGAAGGACAGCTTACAGAACCGTTTGGGATAAGAACAGGAGTGCGACAGGGATGCCTCTTGTCTCCATTTCTTTTCTTGCTGGCAATAGATTGGGTTATGAGATCATCGACAACACACAATAGAAATGGAATCCAGTGGACTCTGACTAAGCAGTTGGATGATCTGGATTTTGCTGATGACTTGGCTCTTCTGTCCCATAACCGTAATCAGATGCAGGACAAATTGAAAACACTCGATGAGAGGTCACAGCAATTGGGTCAGAAAATACACAGGGAAAAGACAAAAATAATGAGAATAAATGCAGGTAATGATAACAGGGTTGAACTTGAAGAAACACCAATTCAAGATGTAGAATCATACACATATCTTGGCAGTAATATAGACAAAGTTGGAGGGACAGACAGCGATATCAAAATAAGAATACAAAAGGCTAGAGGAGCTTTCATTGCATTGGGAAATATATGGAGATCAAGAGAAATCGGATCCAACACGAAAATAAGAATCTTCAATTCAATGTGAAGTCAGTCCTATTGTATGGCTCGGAGACATGGAGAACAACAAAGACAACAACCAAAAAGCTACAGACTTTCATAAATGGGTGCTTGCGTAGAATAGAGGGATTAAAATGGTATGACAAGGTTACCAACGTGGAACTGATGACAAGAACTAGACAAGTGCCAGTGGAACAAGAGATGAGAAGAAGACGATGGCGATGGATAGGACACACACTGAGGAAACCTGTTGATAGCATTACAAGGCAGTCCTTGTTCTGGAACCCCCAGGGCAAGAGAGGCAGAGGAAGACCAAGAAGTACATGGAGAAGAGAGTTGGAAACAGAGGTGAAATGATGAGGAGAACATGGAAAGAACTTGAGATGATGGCACGGGACAGGAGGACTTGGCATGTGTTTGTTGAAGGCCTATGCTCCTTTGGGAGTGGAGGGTTATGAATGAATGAATGAAGAGCTTCGGAGGTGTCAGACGATAACATTAGCTGATTGCATATCCACTTACATAAATATGCAAGTTAAATCTCACAAAGGAAGCCATTAACCACTTTATTAAGAAAGTATCTCGTAAATATCTAGTGCAAGAGGTGAAGGGGTCAACTACTATAATCTATTTCAGACTACCTTTTATTCAACCTCAATACTATAGTAATCAAATAATCAAAATGGCCACACATTGATACGCACAAGATTTAAAAACAGTTTAGTGTTCTGTATAAATTAGGCGAGAAGACTGCGGCTGTAACAGTGTGCCGGAAATAGGAACACTTCGAGTCAAGCTAAGGTAAGGGAAGCGGACTTCGAAAAATATCAAGGGGAGATTTAGCCTTACTTGAATCAGACAAGGAAATGCGTGTGAGATGTAACATTATATTACAGAATGAATACAGTGCCCAAGAAAACAATACAGAGTACTACTGATCAACAGGTTTCCTCAATGTGTCCCATCATCTGCAGCATCTTCTTCCCATCTCTTGTTCCACTATCGCTTGTCTGGTTCTTATCATCAGTTCCACATTGGTGACCTTGTCATCAACTCCACTTTGGTGAATTTGTCATCAGTTCCACATTGGTGACCTTGTCATCAATTCCACTTTGGTGACATTACCATCAGTTCCACATTGGTGACCTTGTCATCAGTTCCACATTGGTGACCTTATCATCAGTTCCACATTGGTGACGTTGTCAGTTCTACATTGGTGACCTTGTCATCAGTTCCACACTGGTGACCTTGTCATCAGTTCCCCATTGGTGACCTTATCATCAGTGCCACATTGGTGACGTTATCAGTTCCACATTGGTGACCTTGTCATCAGTTCCACATTGGTGACCTTGTAATCAGTTCCTCATTGGTGACATTGTCATCAGTTCCACATTGCTGACCTTGTCATACCATTTCAATTCTTCTAATCTACGCAAGCACCCATTTATGAAAGCCAGTAGCTTTTTTGTTTACTTTTTGTTGTTCTCCGTGTTACAGAGTTATACAACAGGACTGACTTGACATTTGGCTTTCGGGAACTTGTAACACACAGGTGAAGACTAAGCTCACAGAATTAGAAAAACAAAACGGGAGTCAGAAAGATAGAAAGACCATAGACCAGTTAGGACAATTGGCATTTGGCGTAACAAGAAATGACAATGGTAAGTTGACGACCAATGCAAAAAGGAACTGAACTGCGGATATGGTTAAAAATGCAGAAGAACGATATCCCTTCTGCTTTTTCTACATTGAAGGTAGGACGAGACGATAACAAAGAAAGGAATATTATTTATCATAACGGGATTGCGTTTAAACAGAAAGCAGCCGTGTGTTACCGGGGCCCGAACGTGAGGCAACGAATAGTAACAATGTAACAACTCATGCACATCGGGAAAAAAAGCAACTAAGGACGTGTGAGCATGGGGCCGGCTACCCCGTCGTGCAGCAAATTTACGCCACAAAATCTTCAACAAACAATATATACTGAAGCACATTAAAAACGCACCACTATTATATATACTGATGCCGAGAAGCTGGGAAAAAAAGTGTAGGAATGGATTTTCCCCGCATTTGTCATGAGGTAGAGAGCGAATGGCTGCTGGAATGGAAAGTGCATGATTCAACCCACGGGTTTGTGTACAGACTACATGAAAACAATGAAAGTTACACGTGCAACACGATTCCCAACAGCTATGACCCTGAAAATGTGTACGCGTTGTGGCAGTATACTCGGTATAAAAAAGCCGTTGAGACAAAACACCCAGTACATGTGCTTGAAATGCCACGACTATCTGAAAACGACCGCCAACGAGCCATTGGTATGTTGGAGACCAGAATGAGCTCGCGGGCCATTGCCAGAAGGATGAATTGCCCCCACAGCACTATTGTACGTCTCAATGAACGTTACGGAACCACTGGCAGTGCCCGGGATAGACTTCGGAGTGGCCAACCACGAGTTACTACCCCTGCGCAAGATCGTCATACTGTGCTGAGTCACCTAAGGAATCGTTCTCTCCCGGCAAGTCAAACAGCAAGAGCAATAGTGGGTAGACGTGGGCAAGTCTCTCGAATGACAGTCATACGACGACTCAGAGATACAGGCCTTACTGCAAGACGACCTTATGTTGGGCCAAACTTGACTCACAGACATCGTCAGCAGCGCCTGCAATGGGCAGAGCAACATGTCAGATGGACTAGACTGCAGTGGAATGCTGTCCTATTCACAGACGAGAGCAGATTCAACATATCCTTTGCTGATGGACGTATGCGGATTTGGCGACGGTGTGGAAAGCGCTTTGCAGATTGCTGTGTTCGTCAGCACAACCGATTTGGAGGTGGCAGTATTCACATTTGGGGAGGATTTAGTTTTCACCATCGCTTGCCTCTTCACGTCTTCCGTGGAAATGTTAATGCTGTGGCATATCGAGATGAGGTTCTGGATGCATTGGTTGCTCCTGCGTTCACAAATTATCCAGACTTGCAGCTTCTCCAGCAGGATAACGTACGTGCGCACACCGCATGCATTACGCAGCAATATCTACAGCAGCAGAACACTGTGACGATTGACTGGCCTGCCCTATCACCAGACATTTCCCCTATAGAACATCCGTGGGACGAGCTTGGACGCAGAGTCTACAGGCAAGGTTCTCCAGCTAATCTGCAACAGCTCGAAGCTGCTCTTACACGTGAATGGGACTTGATTCCCCGGAATTTCCTTCAGAGACTTGTGCGTTCCATGCGGAGTCGCTGCCAAGCTTGTTTGCAAGCACACGGTGGACATACCAGATACTGAGGATAGTGTGAATGAATTTTTTTAATTGGTTGCATTTTTGGTTTTCTCCCTTGCCTGCACAGAATGCAATGAATTTCATAACAATCAAATGTACAAATTAATGATTAGCATGGATTCATAGGAAAATGAATAAAGATTCCAAATATGTAAACTTGTAAACACTTATATTTACATTTCACACTCTGTTCCTGGATTACACAGGTGGTGCGTTTTTAATGTGCTTCAATATATATCACGGCTGTTTGCGAGCGATACTTTAGTTTTTTTTGTTTTTTCCCTGACCGCGCTATTTATAGCTATCGTGACAGAGGTCACGTGGTCAACTTCCTAACGGGAAAAAAATGTGGCGGTGTTTACTTTTGAAAGGGCTTAATTAATGTTTTTAGGCTACTTTATTATTATAAATACCGGCTTTAATTTTGCGTAAAGCTAGACTAGAAATGTTAGAGTAAATTTTAGAACAAGAACAAACATTTTATCACAATTAGAGCAGAAGATATAATAGTCTGAAATAGTGTAAAATTTACGTTTTTTGGATACTTTGTTATGGTTTGTTTCTAATGCAATTTACACTAAAACGATCACAATCAACATGCATAACAAATTACAGAAATCAAAAGTAGAAAACCTGCAGAAAATGGATATCATAGTTTTGTTTTGGTTTCATGCGTCAAACATTAATTATTGAAACATTAAATTGCAAGTCCACATTTATTACCTTAAAATAACACACCCAATTGTCCCCAAAACATGAGAGCTAACAATTATCTCAATCATACATCACGATGGTCATGTAAAAATGAGTATGGTCATGAGTAAAACGAAATGTTCAATTTAATAAATAAAACATACACCTATTAAATGATTTCCACACTCTGTTAATTCTGTCACTCTCACGCAACAACTGCCATAAGTTGCTCTAGCTCCAAAATTTCGCTCAATTATCATTCACACTTCCTTTTTTTTATAGGAGGAATCTGTACATTCACAGATGGAGAAATTTGTAACAAATGAGTTTCCATTATAAATTTTAATTGTGAAGTTGTATTTTTAATACCGCTGGCGCGTCTTTCAATTTTGGAAATAGTGGAATGTACAAATTCTCCTCCTTGCTCTCCATGCATGCCCATTCCAAAGCCATGAGTTCTGATCCAGTCTGCGCAATGTTTTTCTAATATGTGCTGTTTAGGAATTGTCTTACTGGGGAATAGCTTTCTGAACAAAGACATATATTATTTTTTGCTGTTTCTAGTTTTTTTCTAACAATGGATGTGAATAGGGTTTCTTCCTCTTGTGTTAGTGGTTGCGAAGGTGGCTTAGCAAGTAACTGTTGTACTGTGATGTCGCTTTTGAAGACAGGCGAGGTGGATGTACTTGTCGTATGTATAACTGACTTGGTAGGTGTAGATGTGGCAACAAAAACTGGCATGCTAGGGTGAGTAGCATTATCCACCTCCAAATGAATAATGGTATCGCCTTTAATGTGAGATGACTCATCAACCTCCAGCTGAACAATATCATTACTAATGTGAGCAGGCACATCAACCTCCTGCTGTACAGAGCTATCCTGACTACAGCTAACTGACTGACTACAGCTAACTGACTGACTACAACTAACTGACTACAACTTACTGACTGACTACTGCTAACTGACTGACTAGACATGGAGGGGTCCAAAAGAACATCACAGGGGAAAGAGCAGGTTTTTGTTTTTAAAACACCAAAAGATGTCTTTGCAAAATAATTGCACAGTTGACATTTACTTATAGTTAAATTATGGTCATAGTCTTATGTGGTGAAGTGGGATGTTATAAATATTTATAGGGGACTTAGTGTACTGACTGAGATCAGCTGTGAAGGTATCTATATCTAATAAGAGTAGTGTATTATAGATAACCTTACTTGCTGCCACATATATATATATCTCAGTCAGAATTATTCTGGAATAGTGTGATGACTACGTTGTATGTCTAGGGTATGTGTATGATGAAGTGTAAGTCATAACAACAACAGACAGATAAACAATTTAATTTATTCCACCACACTTGACAACACTGTGACACTCACATACATAAAACACTCTACAAGGATATCTTAAAGGAGTCACAGATAACTTTTCAAATAACAATATGTATTCATTGCTGTCATGAATGAATATGTGTCCTGATTCAAATACAAAGGGAACCAGGAATCACAATCAATTTTAATTACAAGTTATATGTACATAATTTCTCAATATGAATATTGTAGTGACATATATTATTAAAAGTATCCTATGTGTGTCAGTTGTGTAGTAGTAATATGAGGTAATACTGGTTTTGTTTTGTTCAAGCTCTGTTGGTATTTGTCATCATGACTTCAATAGTTTGTCTTTATTGGAACTAGTATTGGAGATGTTCTCAGTTCCTGATATTAAAAACAATTTACTTCCCCTCTTAAGTTTATGTTACAATGTTATTTTAAGATGGGGGTACATAATTTTGAGCTCAGCTGGCCACATCAGCTTATCTTGCGTGATGGCGGCAGGAAAAGACTCCTCTGCTCGATTTCTCCCCTGTGCTCTGGAGACACCTCACTGATAGCTAAATGGACCAAGGAGTATGCTGTCCGACTCTGGATTCAGCAAGGCTCTGACCAGGTGCTGCTCAATACCATAAAGACCACGGTCCCTGAAAACAAGAAGGATGTACCTTCTACTTCATAACTAATTGATACTCTAGTTCTACACTGAGCACAATACATCACAAACATTGAGTTCAGAGCGTTAGGCCAACTGTCAGCTTCATCTGAAATACTTTATACCAGTATTAACCTCCTTAATGGTTACTACGCCTCTGCACTACCAGCATTATTTCTTTCTAGTCAATCATCTAGGTGTCAGTGTACTGTTTGGCCATTCCATGCCGTTTTACTTTCCTCCGACACCTTCTGTTCAGGCTGGAGCATTATAGGCTTTACATCATGTTTGCTACTGAACTACACATATATACAGGCATAAATTAACAATTCACATTCAATTTTCATTAAAAGATACTGAATGTTTCAAGCTTACCACAATTCATAGAATAAACACAGATACGTTGACTAGCAATGAATTCTGGCACAAATACTGGCACAAATTCCCATCTGCTTATGTTCCAGGCTTTTATTTAGCAAAAATATGAGCTGGCTTCAACGCACTGTTGCTTTATCAAGCTTATTTGAACTAGTGGTCTCGAACTAACGCTCCTAAGTGATTATATCAGCGAGTCTGGCCAATGGAGCCACGTTTCGACAAGTGTTTGAAAAAAATTTTACCTTCCTACGTCTCCCCTAACAACCAAAGATAGTATTTATAGTCCGACCAATCGTGTTTAGTCTTATATTTGTTGCGCTCCAATCAATTTGGAGTTTACATGGTAGGCTATTTCCGTACGTAAGGTTTTTTTCAAACACGTTATAAAAAAATTTTATGAGCAGAAATGATTTCATGCTGTCAGGCATCCCCACTATTTTATTTTGGTTATAATTTGTTAATTCCTAGACTATTTGCGTAACGTTTTACATATTCTTTGTCAGCAAGCCCTAAGGAACCCAAATATACAAATTTAAAAGAGCTAAGTGGCTGCGTTCAAAATATGCAATTTCCTCTACCTCCTGTTTCGAAGATGTGCTGTCTGGGTACTGTAATGTTTTCAAACGTAAACCCATCTATTGTCATCTTTTCTAATAAGAGTTTTTCAGGATTTAAAAACCTAACTCTGGGAAGGGTAGTGAATTTTATCACTGTCCGTCTGAAAAAAAGTTAGTGCATGTGGCCTTACACGCGTGATAGTAGTAAGTGTGTATCGCGTTACGCTTGTTGGGGTGGCATTAATAGCGAGACGCGTGTTCAATTTTGCATGCGTTCCTGATTTTCAGCCCTCCCTTCTCTCTATCCTTTAGTCCATCTGTCTTTAGTTACGCCGTGTATAAAATGGAATGAATGAAATATTAAAATTAGGTCATTGATCAGCTTGGTATCTCAATGTTTTTGCAAGAAATACAGCACACGTTTCATTGAAGAACGCGGGTAATAATACAGTAGGCTTTTACTATCAACGTGAAAGCGTTACAATTTGCCGACGAAGTAGAAAACAAGGGGGATTTCGAGTACATTCTTTGTGACAGCACTGTTATTTTACCATTGCTCTTTTCTTTATTAGACTTTATTTGTTAGGCTTTATATTTACTTGATAATTTATATATGTGGATTAGAATATTTCACGACACCTCCCCTCTTAAAACAGACATTCCATGTCAGTCCTTTATTCTATATACACATAGATAAATGTAAGTCAGCTTGACTTTACTCTGCTGTGGTGCTATCATGGTTTTATGTAGTTGGGTCCATTCAGAGTAGGCACTACTCATGAAATCTGCCTCAGACTTCTACAACCAATAATATATTTCGGTTATGTTACTGAACAGCCGCAAGTGTGAATGCTTGTCTTAATGCTGCTTCGCAACCCGTATTCACCATTTCTCTTCTCTGAGTCTGCGCACTGACATGTCCAGAGAACATTATATTTCCCTCAAAATGTACGTTATGAGGAGATAACATATACCTGGTGATAGCAGAGTTTTCGTAGTGGATCCCATAATCTTCTTATTATCCTGTATGAAACATTCGGAATATCCTCAATCAAAGAGGCAACTCAGGGATTCATTACGTTCCTCCGAAATGTTTACATCCAACAATTTTCTCATCATTCTAGAGAAGACACTAGGCGCATTCTTCAATCCAAATGGCAATCTATTAAACTCATAGTGTCCTTCTGATGTACTAAAAGCTAGGTATGGTCTAACCTCAGGCTTTACTGGAATCTGATAGTATCCTTTACTCAGATCCACTTTTGAGAAATATTTAGCTTTATTTAGTCTGGCAAACAGCTGATTTGTATCCGGCAATGGATCCACCTGTCCTTCTGTAATAGCATTCAGTCTCCTGTAATCTATACAGAGTCTATGTTCTCCAGAGGGCTTCCTTAAGAGTACAACACCGGAACTATATGAGGATTCACTGTGCGAAATAATTCCTTCCTTCAACAGATAGTCTATCTCTTCCTTCAAAGCTTTCTCCTTAGCAAACGGAATCGAATATGGTTTCATACCGACAGGTGTGGGGTCTATCAGTTTCATATCATATTCCAATAGGTTTGTATGCCCTGGTCGATCTGTTAACACCTCTGCATGATTATTTAGAACCTGTTGCACTCTCTCTTTCTGAGTTTTCGTTAAATGTGTACTGATTTTCACCTGTGCTGCTGTCTCACAGGGGTGTAATGGATATTCAAATGATGAAAGTGGTTCCTTTTTCATCTCCATGGCGATGGACAAGGTCAACAAGTGTGTCTCCTCCTGATGTTCTCTTTCCAAATATTTCTTCAGGAGATTCACATGATAGATTTTTTCTTTCCCCTTCTTATCTATCTTATAATTTGTTCTAGACACCTTCTCTAGAACTGTATATGGACCCTGCCATCCAATTTGTAACTTATTCTGACTCCCGGGCCAAAGAAGCAGTACTTTCTCTCCCACAGCCAAATTTCTGTCTTTCGCCTTCCTGTTATAATAGGCAGCATGTTTCTTCCTGGCTTGTTTCAAATTTTCATTGGCAAGTTTCCAGCCAGTTTTTTAAACGAGTGGTCAGCTCATTCACATATTGGTATGAAGATGTAATGTTTTCCTCTGCCTTTTCATCAGTCCACGTTCTTAACAAAGCTACATGTGGACCTTTAATTGTGTGGACCTATTTGTCCATGCACCGGTATGGTCTCTTCCACTCGAAGCTTTATAGTGATGATTTTTCCTCCCAGAATTATCATTCACAAAACGACCGCTACCAATTTTTCTCTTGGGGCTGTCTCCCCACTTAAAATTCTTGATGAGAGATTTCCTCTCTACATCCTCTTCCTCCAGTTTGTTTAAGTCCGATTGAGGGATTTTCGGCTTATCCTGGGGTAAGACCTCTTTTTGCACTCTCCGCATAGTGGCCATTGTAAAACAGTTAAGTGAAGCTTGTCCGTGAAAAGGGGCTTCCCATTCTATTTGGTCCACTTTATCAAATCTATTTTTCTTTTTATTATCAGGCCTAATTTTGCCCCGTGGCGTGTCCAGGTCCTGATCCATGTTCCCACTTGTGGGTGTTCCCTCATGTGCTATGCTACACCTTTCTACAAAATTCTCAATGTCCCATCTTGCTTTGGGCCAATAATAATTGTGAGCCACCTTTTGAATGATGGTACCTATCTTCTCATGGTCCCCATCTGGTTTCACATGTAGGCTCCTTATTAAGTCTGCCCTATATCTTTTAGGAAGTACCAGTTGTCCCTGACCTTTGGATCTAGCTCCAGTCTTCCTATACATCAACTTGTTTTTCATGTAAAAATCTCCCTTGCCTGGAGTTGTATGACAAGTTGACAATTTTCTGAAACAAGGCTTGAGTGTTTTATCCCCAGCCTGTGCCTTCCTCATCTCATCTGGAGTGGTATCTAACATAATATCCTCCTCCTGTCTTGAGGTCGACCTGACCTGAAGGGTGGCCATATACACAGGTTTCCTTCTACAACGGTCAGTGTCATGATTGTCCATCTGACAATTTTTACACCACCTTTTTCCTTGGTTGAAAGATTTTCTTTCATCATATTTCCTTTCATCGAATTGTGGGAATTTATTTTTATTTTCATACCGTGGCCTATCAAACTGGTGCTTACCTTTGTTTTGATTCCCTAGGATCAAATTTATTAAAGTTCTGTGGTGCCCTAAAGTTATCCACTTGTTTCTTTTTATTACCTGTTACCTCTGCTTGAGCTGCTTGATACCTTTCAGCAACATTTAGCAACTCACCCAGCCTCTCTGCACCTTGTTCCATGAGAAACTTTCTCAGGTCTGAAGCCATGGACTCTCTTAGCTGCTCTATAAGGACCATTTCCTTAAGATCTTGGGTTTTCCCCAGAGAAGTCCATTTCTCCAAGTATGTCTCTATTCGTGCAGAGAACTGGTGATAGGTTTCACCTGACAGTAGTTTAGCATTCCTAAATTTTTTCCTATAAAATTCTGCATTCTTTTCATACCTTAACAAAAGAGCCTGCTTCAGCATGTCATAATTTTCCTGATCACCTCTGCTCATTTTTGCAAAAACTTCATAAGCTGCCCCACGAAGTCCCTGAGATAACTTTAAGCTCCACCTTTCTCTCTCTAACCCATACGTGGTAGCTAATAGTTCATACCTATTTAGGTAGCTCTCTATATCATCGTCTTTCTCAACAAAATGATCTAAATGAAAATTCATAGCTGAGGTTGAGGCTCCTTGGCTAGCAGTAGCATCAGAGGCAAAGGGACTGGCACCATTTTCAGGAGCATGGCCTTGAAACTCAAACTCCCTTAGTCGTAACTCATGTTCCCTTTGTAATCTTTTATCTTCTGCTTCCCTTTCTGCAATCAATCTTCTTTCTTCTGCTTCCCTTTCTGCAGCTAATTTCTTCTCTTCCCTTTCTGCAGCTAATTTCTTCTCTTCCCTTTCTGCAGTCAATCTTCTTTCTTCTGCTTCCCTTTCTGCAGTCAATCTTCTTTCTTCTGCTTCCAATTTCTTAGCCTCAGCCTCAATCTGCAACCTCTTAGTCTCAGCCTCAGCCTCAAATTGTAACTTCTTAATTTCCCTTTCAGCCTCTAACTTTCTTTCGGCTTCAAACCTTCTTTCTTCGCGTTCAATAAATTTGTCACATTCCGTAGTGACATAGGCAACCATAACTTGCCCATCTAATCCTAACTCTTTTGCAGTCTGAACAGCAGCAGATCGAAACTTGGCCAGGTCCGCCATTGTCTATCAGGTAAATTTATACAATGTCTAACCAACAATTCAATCTCTAAATATATATCTAATGGACAACACAGGCACCGTGAGCTCAACCTTATTTAATTCCACCCAAGGATACCTTTTAATTCTTATATTCCCTGAAGTGAATTACCCCCAATATTTGTAATAGGTAAAGATTCAAAATCCCAAGAGCGAGACCCCAATATATGTGGTGAAGTGGGATGTTATAAATATTTATAGGGGACTTGTTGTACTGACTGAGATCAGCTGTGAAGGTATCTATATCTAATAAGAGTAGTGTATTATAGATAACCTTACTTGCTGCCACATATATATATATATATCTCAGTCAGAATTATTCTGGAATAGTGTGATGACTACGTTGTATGTCTAGGGTATGTGTATGATGAAGTGTAAGTCATAACAACAACAGACAGATAAACAATTTAATTTATTCCACCACACTTGACAACACTGTGACACTCACTTACATAAAACACTCTACAAGGATATCTTAAAGGAGTCACTGATAACTTTTCAAATAACAATATGTATTCATTGCTGTCATGAATGAATATGTGTCCTGATTCAAATACAAAGGGAACCAGGAATCACAATCAATTTTAATTACAAGTTATATGTACAGAATTTCTCAATATGAATATTGTAGTGACATATATTATTAAAAGTATCCTATGTGTGTCAGTTGTGTAGTAGTAATATGAGGTAATACTGGTTTTGTTTTGTTCAAGCTCTGTTGGTATTTGTCATCATGACTTCAATAGTTTGTCTTTATTGGAACTAGTATTGGAGATGTTCTCAGTTCCTGATATTAAAACAATTTACTTCCCCTCTTAAGTTTATGTTACAATGTTATTTTAAGATGGGGGTACATAATTTTGAGCTCAGCTGGCCACATCAGCTTATCTTGCGTGATGGCGGCAGGAAAAGACTCCTCTGCTCGATTTCTCCCCTGTGCTCTGGAGACACCTCACTGATAGCTAAATGGACCATGGAGTATGCTGTCCGACTCTGGATTCAGCAAAGCTCTGACCAGGTGCTGCTCAATACCATCAAGACCACGGTCCCTGAAAACAAGAAGGATGTACCTTCTACTTCATAACTAATTGATACTCTAGTTCTACACTGAGCACAATACATCACAAACATTGAGTTCAGAGCGTTAGGCCAACTGTCAGCTTCATCTGAAATACTTTATACCAGTATTAACCTCCTTAATGGTTACTACGCCTCTGCACTTCCAGCATTATTTCTTTCTAGTCAATCATCTAGGTGTCAGTGTACTGTTTGGCCATTCCATGCCGTTTTACTTTCCTCCGACACCTTCTGTTCAGGCTGGAGCATTATAGGCTTTACATCATGTTTGCTACTGAACTACACATATATACAGGCATAAATTAACAATTCACATTCAATTTTCATTAAAAGATACTGAATGTTTCAAGCTTACCACAATTCATAGAATAAACACAGATACGTTGACTAGCAATGAATTCTGGCACAAATACTGGCACAAATTCCCATCTGCTTATGTTCAGGCTTTTATTTAGCAAAAATATGAGCTGGCTTCAACGCACTGTTGCTTTATCAAGCTTATTTGAACTAGTGGTCTCGAACTAACGCTCCTAAGTGATTATATCAGCGAGTCTGGCCAATGGAGCCACGTTTCGACAAGTGTTTGAAAAAATTTTACCTTCCTACGTCTCCCCTAACAACCAAAGATAGTATTTATAGTCCGACCAATCGTGTTTAGTCTTATATTTGTTGCGCTCCAATCAATTTGGAGTTTACATGGTAGGCTATTTCCGTACGTAAGGTTTTTTCAAACACGTTATAAAAAAATTTTATGAGCAGAAATGATTTCATGCTGTCAGGCATCCCCACTATTTTATTTTGGTTATAATTTGTTAATTCCTAGACTATTTGCGTAACGTTTTACATATTCTTTGTCAGCAAGCCCTAAGGAACCCAAATATACAAATTTAAAAGAGCTGAGTGGCTGCGCTCAAAATATGCAATTTCCTCTACCTTCTGTTTCGAAGATGTGCTGTCTGGGTACTGTAATGTTTTCAAACGTAAACCCATCTATTGTCATCTTTTCTAATAAGAGTTTTTCAGGATTTAAAAACCTAACTCTGGGAAGGGTAGTGAATTTTATCACTGTCCGTCTGAAAAAAAGTTAGTGCATGTGGCCTTATACGCGTGATAGTAGTAAGTGTGTATCGCGTTACGCTTGTTGGGGTGGCATTAATAGCGAGACGCGTGTTCAATTTTGCATGCGTTCCTGATTTTCAGCCCTCCCTTCTCTCTATCCTTTAGTCCATCTGTCTTTAGTTACGCCGTGTATAAAATGGAATGAATGAAATATTAAAATTAGGTCATTGATCAGCTTGGTATCTCAATGTTTTTGCAAGAAATACAGCACACGTTTCATTGAAGAACGCGGGTAATAATACAGTAGGCTTTTACTATCAACGTGAAAGCGTTACAATTTGCCGACGAAGTAGAAAACAAGGGGGATTTCGAGTACATTCTTTGTGACAGCACTGTTATTTTACCATTGCTCTTTTCTTTATTAGAATTTATTTGTTAGGCTTTATATTTACTTGATAATTTATATATGTGGATTAGAATATTTCACGACACCTCCCCTCTTAAAACAGACATTCCATGTCAGTCCTTTATTCTATATACACATAGATAAATGTAAGTCAACTTGACTTTACTCTGCTGTGGTGCTATCATGGTTTTCTGTAGTTGGGTCCATTCAGAGTAGGCACTACTCATGAAATCTGCCTCAGACTTCTACAACCAATAATATATTTCGGTTATGTTACTGAACAGCCGCAAGTGTGAATGCTTGTCTTAATGCTGCTTCGCAACCCGTATTCACCATTTCTCTTCTCTGAGTCTGCGCACTGACATGTCCAGAGAACATTATATTTCCCTCAAAATGTACGTTATGAGGAGATAACATATACCTGGTGATAGCAGAGTTTTCGTAGTGGATCCCATAATCTTCTTATTATCCTGTATGAAACATTCGGAATATCCTCAATCAAAGAGGCAACTCAGGGATTCATTACGTTCCTCCGAAATGTTTACATCCAACAATTTTCTCATCATTCTAGAGAAGACACTAGGCGCATTCTTCAATCCAAATGGCAATCTATTAAACTCATAGTGTCCTTCTGATGTACTAAAAGCTAGGTATGGTCTAACCTCAGGCTTTACTGGAATCTGATAGTATCCTTTACTCAGATCCACTTTTGAGAAATATTTAGCTTTATTTAGTCTGGCAAACAGCTGATTTGTATCCGGCAATGGATCACCTGTCCTTCTGTAATAGCATTCAGTCTCCTGTAATCTATACAGAGTCTATGTTCTCCAGAGGGCTTCCTTAAGAGTACAACACCGGAACTATATGAGGATTCACTGTGTGAAATAATTCCTTCCTTCAATAGATAGTCTATCTCTTCCTTCAAAGCTTTCTCCTTAGCAAACGGAATCGAATATGGTTTCATACCGACAGGTGTGGGGTCTATCAGTTTCATATCATATTCCAATAGGTTTGTATGCCCTGGTCGATCTGTTAACACCTCTGCATGATTATTTAGAACCTGTTGCACTCTCTCTTTCTGAGTTTTCGTTAAATGTGTACTGATTTTCACCTGTGCTGCTGTCTCACAGGGGTGTAATGGATATTCAAATGATGAAAGTGGTTCCTTTTTCATCTCCATGGCGATGGACAAGGTCAACAAGTGTGTCTCCTCCTGATGTTCTCTTTCCAATATTTCTTCAGGAGATTCACATGATAGATTTTTTTCTTTCCCCTTCTTATCTATCTTATAATTTGTTCTAGACACCTTCTCTAGAACTGTATATGGACCCTGCCATCCAATTTGTAACTTATTCTGACTCCCGGGCAAAAGAAGCAGTACTTTCTCTCCCACAGCCAAATTTCTGTCTTTCGCCTTCCTGTTATAATAGGCAGCATGTTTCTTCTGGCTTGTTTCAAATTTTCATTGGCAAGTTTCCAGCCAGTTTTTAAACGAGTGGTCAGCTCATTCACATATTGGTATGAAGATGTAATGTTTTCCTCTGCCTTTTCATCAGTCCACGTTCTTAACAAAGCTACATGTGGACCTTTAATTGTGTGGACCTATTTGTCCATGCACCGGTATGGTCTCTTCCACTCGAAGCTTTATAGTGATGATTTTTTTCCTCCCAGAATTATCATTCACAAAACGACCGCTACCAATTTTTCTCTTGGGGCTGTCTCCCCACTTAAAATTCTTGATGAGAGATTTCCTCTCTACATCCTCTTCCTCCAGTTTGTTTAAGTCCGATTGAGGGATTTCGGCTTATCCTGGGGTAAGACATCTTTTTGCACTCTCCGCATAGTGGCCATTGTAAAACAGTTAAGTGAAGCTTGTCCGTGAAAAGGGGCTTCCCATTCTATTTGGTCCACTTTATCAAATCTATTTTTCTTTTTATTATCAGGCCTAATTTTGCCCCGTGGCGTGTCCAGGTCCTGATCCATGTTCCCACTTGTGGGTGTTCCCTCATGTGCTATGCTACACCTTTCTACAAAATTCTCAATGTCCCATCTTGCTTTGGGCCAATAATAATTGTGAGCCACCTTTTGAATGATGGTACCTATCTTCTCATGGTCCCCATCTGGTTTCACATGTAGGCTCCTTATTAAGTCTGCCCTATATCTTTTAGGAAGTACCAGCTGTCCCTGACCTTTGGATCTAGCTCCAGTCTTCCTATACATCAACTTGTTTTTCATGTAAAATCTCCCTTGCCTGGAGTTGTATGACAAGTTGACAATTTTCTGAAACAAGGCTTGAGTGTTTTATCCCCAGCCTGTGCCTTCCTCATCTCATCTGGAGTGGTATCTAACATAATATCCTCCTCCTGTCTTGAGGTCGACCTGACCTGAAGGGTGGCCATATACACAGGTTTCCTTCTACAACGGTCAGTGTCATGATTGTCCATCTGACAATTTTTACACCACCTTTTTCCTTGGTTGAAAGATTTTCTTTCATCATATTTCCTTTCATCGAATTGTGGGAATTTATTTTTATTTTCATACCGTGGCTATCAAATTGGTGCTTACCTTTGTTTTGATCCCTAGGATCAAATTTATTAAAGTTCTGTGGTGCCCTAAAGTTATCCACTTGTTTCTTTTATTACCTGTTACCTCTGCTTGAGCTGCTTGATACCTTTCAGCAACATTTAGCAACTCACCCAGCCTCTCTGCACCTTGTTCCATGAGAAACTTTCTCAGGTCTGAAGCCATGGACTCTCTTAGCTGCTCTATAAGGACCATTTCCTTAAGATCTTGGGTTTTCCCCAGAGAAGTCCATTTCTCCAAGTATGTCTCTATTCGTGCAGAGAACTGGTGATAGGTTTCACCTGACAGTAGTTTAGCATTCCTAAATTTTTTCCTATAAAATTCTGCATTCTTTTCATACCTTAACAAAAGAGCCTGCTTCAGCATGTCATAATTTTCCTGATCACCTCTGCTCATTTTTGCAAAAACTTCATAAGCTGCCCCACGAAGTCCTTGAGATAACTTTAAGCTCCACCTTTCTCTCTCTAACCCATACGTGGTAGCTAATAGTTCATACCTATTTAGGTAGCTCTCTATATCATCGTCTTTCTCAACAAAATGATCTAATTGAAAATTCATAGCTGAGGTTGAGGCTCCTTGGCTAGCAGTGGCATCAGAGGCAAAGGGACTGGCACCATTTTCAGGAGCATGGCCTTGAAACTCAAACTCCCTTAGTCGTAACTCATGTTCCCTTTGTAATCTTTTATCTTCTGCTTCCCTTTCTGCAATCAATCTTCTTTCTTCTGCTTCCCTTTCTGCAGCTAATTTCTTCTCTTCCCTTTCTGCAGCTAATTTCTTCTCTCCCTTTCTGCAGTCAATCTTCTTTCTTCTGCTTCCCTTTCTGCAGTCAATCTTCTTTCTTCTGCTTCCAATTTCTTAGCCTCAGCCTCAATCTGCAACCTCTTAGTCTCAGCCTCAGCCTCAAATTGTAACTTCTTAATTTCCCTTTCAGCCTCTAACTTTCTTTCGGCTTCAAACCTTCTTTCTTCGCGTTCAATAAATTTGTCACATTCCGTAGTGACATAGGCAACCATAACTTGCCCATCTAATCCTAACTCTTTTGCAGTCTGAACAGCAGCAGATCGAAACTTGGCCAGGTCCGCCATTGTCTATCAGGTAAATTTATACAATGTCTAACCAACAATTCAATCTCTAAATATATATCTAATGGACAACACAGGCACCGTGAGCTCAACCTTATTTAATTCCACCCAAGGATACCTTTTAATTCTTATATTTCCTGAAGTGAATTACCCCCAATATTTTTAATAGGGAAAGATTCAAAATCCCAAGAGCGAGACCCCAATATATGTGGTGAAGTGGGATGTTATAAATATTTATAGGGGACTTAGTGTACTGTTTGAGATCAGCTGTGAAGGTATCTATATCTAATAAGAGTAGTGTATTATAGATAACCTTACTTGCTGCCACATATATATATATATATCTCAGTCAGAATTATTCTGGAATAGTGTGATGACTACGTTATGTGTCTAGGGTATGTGTATGATAAGGTGTAAGTCAAAACAACAACAGACAGATAAACAATTTAATTTATTCCACTACACTTGACAACACTGTGACACTCACATACATAAAACACTCTACAAGGATATCTTAAAGGAGTCACTGATAACTTTTCAAATAACAATATGTATTCATTGCTGTCATGAATGAATATGTGTCCTGATTCAAATACAAAGGGAACCAGGAATCACAATCAATTTTAATTACAAGTTATATGTACAGAATTTCTCAATATGAATATTGTAGTGACATATATTATTAAAAGTATCCTATGTGTGTCAGTTGTGTAGTAGTAATATGAGGTAATACTGGTTTTGTTTTGTTCAAGCTCTGTTGGTATTTGTCATCATGACTTCAATAGTTTGTCTTTATTGGAACTAGTATTGGAGATGTTCTCAGTTCCTGACATTAAAACAATTTACTTCCCCTCTTAAGTTTATGTTACAATGTTATTTTAAGATGGGGGTACATAATTTTGAGCTCAGCTGGCCACATCAGCTTATCTTGCGTGATGGCGGCAGGAAAAGACTCCTCTGCTCGATTTCTCCCCTGTGCTCTGGAGACACCTCACTGATAGCTAAATGGACCAAGGAGTATGCTGTCCGACTCTGGATTCAGCAAGGCTCTGACCAGGTGCTGCTCAATACCATCAAGACCACGGTCCCTGAAAACAAGAAGGATGTACCTTCTACTTCATAACTAATTGATACTCTAGTTCTACACTGAGCACAATACATCACAAACATTGAGTTCAGAGCGTTAGGCCAACTGTCAGCTTCATCTGAAATACTTTATACCAGTATTAACCTCCTTAATGGTTACTACGCCTCTGCACTTCCAGCATTATTTCTGTCTAATCAATAATCTAGGTGTCAGTGTACTGTTTGGCCATTCCATGCAGTTTTACTTTCCTCCGACACCTTCTGTTCAGGCTGGAGCATTATAGGCTTTACATCATGTTTGCTAATGAACTACACATATATACAGGCATAAATTAACAATTCACATTCAATTTTCATTAAAAGATACTGAATGTTTCAAGCTTACCACAATTCATAGAATAAACACAGATACGTTGACTAGCAATGAATTCTGGCACAAATACTGGCACAAATTCCCATCTGCTTATGTTCCAGGCTTTTATTTAGCAAAAATATGAGCTGGCTTCAACGCACTGTTGCTTTATCAAGCTTATTTGAACTAGTGGTCTCGAACTAACGCTCCTAAGTGATTATATCAGCGAGTCTGGCCAATGGAGCCACGTTTCGACAAGTGTTTGAAAAAATTTTACCTTCCTACGTCTCCCCTAACAACCAAAGATAGTATTTATAGTCCGACCAATCGTGTTTAGTCTTATATTTGTTGCGCTCCAATCAATTTGGAGTTTACATGGTAGGCTATATCCGTACGTAAGGTTTTTTCAAACACGTTATAAAAAAAATTTTATGAGCAGAAATGATTTCATGCTGTCAGGCATCCCCACTATTTTATTTTGGTTATAATTTGTTAATTCCTAGACTATTTGCGTAACGTTTTACATATTCTTTGTCAGCAAGCCCTAAGGAACCCAAATATACAAATTTAAAAGAGCTAAGTGGCTGCGCTCAAAATATGCAATTTCCTCTACCTTCTGTTTCGAAGATGTGCTGTCTGGGTACTGTAATGTTTTCAAACGTAAACCCATCTATTGTCATCTTTTCTAATAAGAGTTTTTCAGGATTTAAAAACCTAACTCTGGGAAGGGTAGTGAATTTTATCACTGTCCGTCTGAAAAAAAGTTAGTGCATGTGGCCTTACACGCGTGATAGTAGTAAGTGTGTATCGCGTTACGCTTGTTGGGGTGGCATTAATAGCGAGACGCGTGTTCAATTTTGCATGCGTTCCTGATTTTCAGCCCTCCCTTCTCTCTATCCTTTAGTCCAACAGTTTAGTGCGTTATGATTTGAACTTTTTGTTTTGGAAGTTAATGCTCTCTTGCCACAGGCTCTGCACAGTGCACTGGAACAATTCATATGATGCAAGAAAGTATGTTCCATTTCGTTGTTATGTAGTATAATTTAATGTTATAATGATAATGGGAATATTTGAGAGTAATCAAGTCTAACACCAGGCTGTAGAATGCTTTATCTGTGAATGAAAGAAGATATACAAACAGTTACTGGTAGAATTCTTTGGCAGCCAATCCCCAGAGCAATGCCAGTGGGAGTTTTACTCCTGGTAGGTTCAACCATGCTGGACTGGTCTGCGTGGGTAGGGGTCAGACAAAAGCTGGTACCCTGGTCCTCCAGGTTGGGGGTTTTAGCACAGGGCCGACACCCCTGTCTGTGTAAAAAATCGCACACGTTACGGAAACAGCAATAAATGAAAATACTTTGATGCGGGACGGACATCCGGAGTCTCAGGCTCGTATGACTGACAGTGGTGAAAGCCGAAAGGAAGCCACTGGCATGAAAACGGATGCCCAGACCGCAAAACACGAAACCAGAATTGGTTTTTGGAATTTCAGAACTATGAATGAGGCAGGAAAGCTGAGACAGATCACAGCAGAGATGAGGAATTACAAAGTACATATCCTGTGAATAAGCGAGAGCAGATGGACAGGGATGGGGAGAATAAAAACAGCCACAGGGGAAACAGTACTTTATTCTGGTAGAGAGGACGGTCAGCACAACGAAGGTGTAGCCATTATCCTTAAGAAAGGAATGGAAAGGTCTCTACTGGAATGGAAACCCATTAACAACAGACTAATAAGAGCAAGACTGAGAGGGAGATTCACCAACACCACAATTATACAATGCTATGCACCAACAAATGACAGCGATGAAGAGATCAAGGATGAGTTCTATCAACAGGTACAAAAGGAAATGGAAGCGGTACCCAGGTACGATCTTATTATAGTAATGGGAGACCTAAATGCGAAAGTTGGAACACATAATAATTATAACGAAAGAGTAATGGGGAAATGCGGCAGTGGAACAGTAAATGAGAATGGGGACAAATTAATAAGCTTCTGCAGTATTAACAACCTGGTCATTGGAGGAACACTTTTTCAACACAAAGAAGTGCACAAGTTAACATGGGAATCACCAAACGGACGAGACAAAAACCAGATAGATCACATAATGATCAATGGCAGATGGAGACATGCACTACAAGACGTGAAAGTAAGAAGAGGCGCAGATGTGGGAAGTGACCATCACCTAGTAGTAGCAAGACTGAAGGTGAAACTCAGAGCTGCTGGACCAGTTGCAGTCAAACAGAAAAGATATAACATCACGAAACTTAAGGACCCCCTCACCAGAAAAGCGTTCATGGTCGACGTAAAGAGACGATATCTGATTACCAAAAGCCAGGAAAGAACCGAGACCGACGATGTGGACCAGAAATTCAACATCATCTCAACAATATACAAAGAAAGCAGCAAGTCATGCTTGGGATTCCAGGAAAGAAAGAGCCAAGACTGGATAACACCAGAAACGCTAAACACCATAGCGAAGAGAAAGGAAATGAAAAGGAAGAAAACAGAAGCTAAGTCTCCCAGGTTAAAGGCAATATACAGTGAACAGTACAGTCAGCTGGACAAGGAAGTAAAACGTCAAACCCGTGCTGACAAAAGGACATTTCTGGATGACCTTGCAAGACAGGCAGAAGAGGCAGCACTGAGAAATGAACAAAGCACAGTTTATAAAATAACTAAAGCTATCAATGGAAAACGAGGTGCAAACAACATAACGTTAGTAAGAGACAAGCAAGGAAATCTCATCACCACAGCATAGGGGCAGGAAACAAGATGGGCAGAGCACTTCAGAGAAACACTGAATAAGGAACCACCAGAGACTCAGCTGAATGTTCCTGAGGCTGAAAGTGACTTAGACGTAAATACAGACATTCCACGAAAAGAAGAAATTATCACAGCTATCAAAGGGCTAAAAAATGGAAAAGCGCCTGGTCACGACAATCTGAATGCTGAGCTATTCAAGACAGACCCTGAACTAGCAGCAGTACTATTAGAACCACTATTTGCACAAGTCTGGGAAACTGAGACAACACCAACAGAATGGAGTAAAGGAATAATTGTCAAATTGCCCAAGAAGGGCGACCTTGCAGACTGCAACAACTGGAGAGGAATTACCCTCCTCTCAGCAAAATACTAGGCAGGATAATCATCCAGAGAATTTCAAAAGCAGTTGACCATAAACTGAGGAAAGAACAAGCGGGCTTCAGAAAGAGCAGAAGATGTGCAGATCATATATTTACCCTCAGGAACATTATAGAGCAGTGCTCAGAATGGCAGAGACAGCTGTACATTAACTTTGTTGATTTTGAAAAGGCTTTCGACAGCATACACAGGGACAGCCTATGGAAAATTCTGAGGGCTTATGGAATTCCCAGCCGCATTGTTTCCATTATAAAAAAGCCTCTATTCTAACTTTACGTGCAGTGTTGGATCGAGCAATGTAACTTTCGAAGTGAAAACAGGAGTACGACAGGGATGCCCCTTGTCAACAACATTATTTTTGACAGTCATAGATTGGGTGATGCGCCAGACAACAGAGGGCAGTCCAAGAGGAATTAGATGGACAACGTTTTCTACACTGGAAGATTTGGAATATGCAGATGACATTGCACTACTCGCGCATTCACACCAACACATTCAAGACAAAACCGATAGACTGAATAAGTATGGCCAGCAGGTTGGCCTGAACATCAATTTGAAGAAGACAGAGGTCATGACACTAAATGTGGGCAATCCTGAGCCAGTAACAGTAAGGAACCAGAAGTTAGAACAGACAGACACATTTACTTACCTAGGAAGCATAGTAACACCTGACGGCGGAACAAGCAAGGACATTAACAACAGAATGAATAAAGCGAGAACAGCCTTTGCTGTTCTCAACAACATTTGGAAGTCTTCCCAATACAGCACAAACACCAAATTAAGACTGTATGAGAGCTGTGTACTTTCTGTGCTTCTCTATGGTGCGGAATGTTGGAGAGTAACAGAGAAGGAAATGTCGAAACTGTCCTCCCTCCACACAATCTGCCTAAGGAAAATTCTCCGAATCTTTTGGCCAAACACCATCAGCAACCAAGACCTACTTATTCGGAGTAACCAGAAGGACATGCACACCATCATAGCTGGCAGACGCTGGAGTTGGGTTGGCCATGTCCTCAGAAGGGACCCTGATACCATCACAAGAACAGCTATGCTATGGACCCCTGAGGGAAAGCGAAAGAAAGGCCGACCAAAGACAACTTGGCGGAGAACTGTGGAAGCTGAGATGCAAAGAATGAACCACAGCTGGGGCACTGTACGAAGGATGGCCGCCGACCGAGCAAAGTGGAATCAATTTGTTGCTGCCCTACAAGATGCCACCAGGCGTGATGGCCGCTGACTGCTTTGACGGTTGGCGGTTATGGATCAAAGAAGAAGAAGAAGTATCATTATAAATGAATGAAAATGCAAAAACAGATGGTGCTTTACAAAAAGTTATTTTTTTACAACCTTATTTAAGATTTGCGAGTATCAGGAATGCGTTTACAGTGATTTAAATGTTATAAAATCTGGTGACAATATGCTTGTTCTTGTAATGCCAAACTCACAAAACTGACTACCACACATTCTCAAGATATGAAACCAAAAAAAAAAGTATGTGGAAATAATCTTCAGCTTTCCTTCGAGAAGTCTTTATAATTATAAACTCATATGAATGGGCCGATTTTTAGATATTACATTAATAAAAAGTTTACTTCTGTTATGAATTTCCTGAAATGATGACGCTGTTTTCAAAAGTCTGTAACTCCGTCAAATATAATTTCAATCAAATAAAAATGCAATCAAAAATAGAACACAGAACAAAGTTATAGTACACAAAAGAATTTTAGCGCTGTGTTTATCCAGAACGAGTGTGTAATGATTTATATTTTACTGATTTTACACACACATCAGCTGATTTTCCCTGTCAAAACCCTCAGTAATCGTTTACGGTGCGCATGAAAATTTATTACCCGGTGTCAAAATTCCGGTCACCGAAATTAAAAGAGCGCTCTGGTATAGGGTACAAACAGCCGTGATATAAATCAACACACACACACACACACACACACACACACACACACACACACACACACACACACACAGAGTAAAACTCGGACACCTAAGGCAGAAGATGGTCCTCTTGCAGGGAGGCAAATGACGCAACCCAGATGAAACCGAAGGGAAAGTGGGTTGCTGACCCATTTTTTGCAACTAGGTAATTCACCAGATCTTGCATCTGGAATGCTTGCACATTAAACGGACAGGGGTGGAGGCTCAAATGTAGACCGATAAACACACGGAACAGGGAAACAGAAAATGAAAATAGTGAGGAAGACATAAAAGACTTTGAGTTGTTGATGGCACGCCAGGGGAGACTTGACCAACGTTTGTTGAAGGCCTATGCACTTTGGAGAGTTGAAGGGTAATGAACGAACGACAGGAATCGAGAGATTCCATTACGCAAAGACGTTGCCAAGAGACGGTCAAAAGTACCAAATAGAGTAAAGCAGACAAAGGGAAATTACTATCGTCAAAATGGGCCAGAAGCCATGATAATAAAAGAAAAATTTCAAATTATAATGTATGAAAGGTTCTTACCTTAAGATGCAGAAGACACTGAATTTCAGAGAACTGTGCAACATCTCCTTTCCTTCGGATCAGAATTCACACGTTCATTATCTGATGCTGGTCTGTCAATCTCTTGAATCAACTTAGTAAAGACATCGACCACCAACTCTCTTTCTTTGGCCGAGATTTCCACGAATGGGCAGTTCAGCTTCATCGCATATTCTTCACCATCAGTGTCTGGAACTTGTCTTTCGGCCTTCAAATCACGTTTGCAGCCCACTAAAACCATCGGTACTTTCTTAGTTCCCTTCACGTCATGTAGTTTCTCTATAAATTTTTTCAGTTCATCAAATGACTTTTTGTCGACAATACTGTAAACTGCTACAAAACCTTCCCCGGTGTGGTATCTTGCCTCTCTAGCTTCAGCATAATTTTCACTCCCTGATGTATCAAAAATATTCAGTTTAATTGGAGTTCCTTCGTAGTGAAAGATGAATTGATGCTCTTCGTCACCGGTAGGATTATGTTCTTCCTCGAAGATCGCTGATATTAGCTTACCGATAATGGCAGTCTTCCCAACAGCTGTACTGCCAATGACAGCAACTGGTATTTCCCTCTCTATTTCCATGGTTGCAAAGCAGCTGTTTTATTCCTACAAGTGGAAGGTGCAAATTTACTAAATAACTCGATATCCAGAGGCTGACGAGTTATTTTTGACGTTTCTGCATCCAAATTCTTAGAAACTAGACTGAGATTCCCTGAACGCACAAACCCGCTCAAAAACTAAGATACAGTATGTGCAGAAATAACTTCATGCTAGCATTCCAGGGCGAATCTCAGCCGTCTTCATATCAGACCTTGTACTCTTATCTCTAATGTCTTGTCTGTACTGGTAAGATATCAAGTCCCGACTAAAGAAGCCAGTATGGTCTTTCGTGGATTCTGAAAACTCACAAGAAGTTTTTTTTTGTTTTTTTTTTAATGGCAGCAGATGTGACAAAGAGAAACATCATTTAACGATAAGAATTAAAGTCTTATAGGCTGAACATCTGAAAGCCTTCAGAAATAGATATACAGTGCAGTCCGGATAAGCTTGGGCCATCTAAAATAATTTGGCTTATCCGAAATTCTGCTCATCAGGAGTTTTTACCAAAGGAGACTTCAGGCTGGGACTTGAAAATTGCTTCGACTTAAACGAAATTCGGCTTAAACGAATTCCGCTTATCCGGACTGTACTATAAATAAAAAAGTATTTAAAATCTCAGTATGCGAAAGAGCATTACTTTCTTTAAGCAAAACCTGATTGCCTTAGTGCAAAAAATGTGGTCTTGTAAAAGTAAAGTTGAAAAAATTTTCATTTTTTTTACGACAATAACTAATACAAGGGTTTATTTGAAACCGTGTAATTTTCTATCTGTGCAATAAGTTATGTTTAAAACATCTGACACTAAACTTGCTCTCGTGCTGTGAAAGCTGACCGCAACAGAAACACAACTATTGAAATGTGTAAATAAGATAAATCACACAGACAGAAATGTAAATAGCTTCTTATCTGTCTGGGAAAATATAAGACTTTACTAGACAGAACTGCAGAGGATCGATTAAGTTCTTCTACGGAACTACTGCGCCTCATCACTAAATACAAAAAGGTGAGCTATGTGTTTTGCTCTGACAAGACAGATTTGGTTAAAAAGTATCTTAATCCAGGTTCCCCGAATGAATGTCCATGTGGAACCGGAGTTCAGAACCCTGAACACATTCTCCAAAACTGCCCAACCACCGATGATCAATTGGCTTAAATTACATACAATATTAACAGCTCATTGGCTGAATAAGCTCCATTGTATATTAGTCCTGATGCTTCTGTCAAGTTGTGTGTCATCTTCTTTGTTTTTCTGAAGGTCCTCAGACGTCAACGTGAATATCCTTGAAGCTTTCATTTGCTGATCTCACTGGAGCTTGTCCTGAACTGGTGCCGGTTACTGCCACATGATTGCTCTGTTCCTCAAAAGTCTGGCGTGGCTGTAGCAGATGTTGGGCAGATGTTACTATACAGTAAGACCATGCTATAAGAGTGATTGAGAAACCTAGCTTTCTCATCTTAACGAGTCATCCGCCACGTGTGATTAATGTCCTCTCAAACCAGTTAACAGGTTAAACGTAATAGATGACCAGGTAGAGATTTTTATTACTAATGAGAGACACAAAGTCAGGGAATATTGCACGAATATGGCACCAGAAATGATGTAAAGGCAATAAATCCAAGTAAGAGAATGAAGAGGAGACACAAGCTTCTAAAGTACTCGATTTAGCAAAAGACGAACTTTGGATCCGGGTGAAGGCCAGGACGACATTTCATAACGCTCCTCTATTCTTAATTAACCTACGACACCTCGCTAGAATAGATACAGTGAGCTCCACAGAAATTTTATAAAGATTTCTATTTAAAAAAGTAAATTTAAGAGTTAATTCTTAATAAAATCATAAAGCTAAAAGCTCAATTTACTTGTGAAAAATAGGACCTCACTCGGAGTACCGGTACTAGAACATTGCTCAGATTAAAAGTATCGATAGTCTAGATCTGTCTAAGTCTGGTCTTATGAAAAAGAAATAAAATAGATTATGAAAAAGCACACACAGTCCCCACTTGAGGTTAGTACTATTGTATACAATAATCATGTATAAACAAGTGTATCTCCGTGTGTATGTTTATATAGTCATATATATAAATAAATATATATTTTCTTTCTTACTTCCGTTGACAAGGATTTCATGTACATTACACGTTTTCATATCTTACATTGCTGTTTTTGCAAGGGCTGATCTGTTAATTTTTTTGGTTCACCTCCGTTTCATGTTTTAAATGCATGCGTGTAGTTAATTTACTCTACAGTTTAAAAATCAATGTTCATCCTATGTCTTTTGGATGAAAATTGGATCTGTTGTCTTACTTATTTACTTAGTCGTTCCTCTTCTACCGTGAGGTGTAGAAGTTTGGAAGAGAGAGCGCCATACTATGCTATCGGCTGTCTTGCTCTCTCTTATATACAAACCTCTCTCATCTTCTGTACCCCATTGAATATTGTCTTGTCCTCTCCCCACATGCCTTGATGACATCGTCCATAAGGAGTATGAAGAGGTAAGGTGATAGGATATCGCTTTGTCTTACACCAGTGGTGCTCCTGAACTATTGTGACTTATGGTTTGCCGTCCTCACATAATTTCTGCAAGACTTGTAGAAGATCTGTATAGCACGTATCAGATGTGCTGGAATGTTCTTCCTTGCCAAGGAGTCCTAAAGTATGCTCCAGGATCTGTTGTCTTGATATTTAACTATATAAACACACACTGTTGCATACATATTTTTGAATGCACGGATACAAAAAAATACGATATGTCTATTTAATAGGGAAAATATATATTTGTATTTATTTGTGTACGAAAATGCTTCCCATGGGAAGACGAGAGAATCCATGATTGATTTATAACGTTTGATTATATGGATGATCTCTCTTGATATTGATTCGGCGTATGAATATGGAAGTCATGTCAGTTCTCGTTTGTTAGAGCCAGAAAATAGATTGATCTTGTTCAATATGTTTATGGCCTGAATTTATATGTATTACTTGTCTAGTACAAGAAGACTTTCAGTCTATATTGTATATCTTCGTATGCTAAGGTCGGACTATACCGAAATCTGGCGGAGGTATCCTTTGTCCTAGGAGTTTGTAGAGAGGTTCCGAAGAAGCTGGTCGTAATGGCAGCGGAGGTGTGTGTGTGTTTTTAGGGTATTGATGTCTGTTAAAGGTTAAAAAAGTGATTGATTTTTCCATAAGGAAGGAATGTTCTCTGCGAGAGTGTTATGTCAGGAGACTCTTCTCATGTAATTTCATTATGTTTAGATTCGGACTCCAAGGTAAAGCCAGACCCTTTTTCCTTTGATGATCTCATTATGGTTAGACCTAGATGAAACATTCGTATTTTCGAGCATCGTTGGTCGTTTAAATACCTAGATTGATGAAAGATGACAGGTTCCATCAGCGCTTATGTCTTTATGAAGCAAACCTTCTGACTAAGGGACTGTATGGAACTTAAGAAAGTCTCTATATATATAAAGTTAGAGTTATTAATAACTTGGCTTATGATTATCCTCCGCTGGGCGATGTGAGCGAAAACTCAGGGAAGGGAAATGCCATGTTGTATTCCTGTTCATCATTATGGATCACTGTCCAGAGAACGGATCCAGGATTCTTATTATTCAGACAGTGGCACGGAGATCTCATTAAGATTAAAACCCCTATCGTGGGTTTAACTTTGTTACCTAAAATAATTTCACAGTATATATAGCTGGAGATACTCTCGCAAAGAAAAGGTTCGTCCAACGTGAACGCTCCTTTGTATCGTTTACATCACAACAATACCCACTGATGCGTCTCAGTCCAGTTAGGGGATCGATATCGGCAATAGTCCGTCCAGAACATCGAAGATGAGTATTTTTTATATTGAATGCTGCATGAAATGTACTACTATTCTACTGCACTATTGATTTGCTATGTCAACATATCTCATGGATGTATTCCGTGCTGTCCAAGTGGTGTGCGTCATTATTAAAAAGCATAGACACGTCAACAGTGGTTTCCTAACATCATTGACTTGTACAAGAGTGTGAGTGAAACAGTATCAAGTTGTCAACTACATCGATACAAGTACACACATTCGGTATTTTCCCACTCTAACCAATACATCAACATGGCCACTAGATACTATCTTGCGTCGGTTGAGTTGACTTTGCTCCCCTGGAGCTCCATCAGATTCGCTACTGGCTGGGCGTAAGGAGAATGAAAGCGAACCTTACAGCAGGCTGGTAACACTGCAGAGACACGATACACCAACTAAATAATTATATTACGATACAGTATTCTACGTTGGTGTGGCCAGTATAGATTAGTCTACAGTGGCTGGCTACTTTTCGTAGTGGCAGTTAAAACAACATATTTCCTACGTGAATGAGATTTTCTACTAGTGGTAGGCAGCTTCTGGTGTCCAGCCTTCGCAGTCTTGAACGTGGAAGTCACCAGTGTCAAGAACATGTATTTTGGTCCAAGTGAACAATC